>OX155953.1:5797496-6048841 GCA_944548615.1 Micropterix aruncella | reverse complement strand
AATTAAATATGATATCGTAATGAAATATTATACTTATCTTTAAATAACACAACAAAATATCTTAAATTTAATAATATGTACAATATATGGATAAACAGTGACGATTTACGACAATGAAAAATACTCCCAGTCAGACCTTAGTTCGGACATGAACTCCGCTCATTTTCGTGTAGTATGTAGGGAGGTACATGAAAAAAAAAATAAATAAATGAGTAGTGCGTGATTTTTTTTCCTATAAACAAATTATGTTATTTACTACATGAAAATAGTCTATTTTGCATCGAATGCTTTGTTAACATATAATGAAAATAAGTGCTTTATAGTTAAATTAATAAGACATTGTTTTATTAACCCCTAGAGCCCCGATTGGCTGATATCGGCCAAGACACGATTCAGCGTGACGGCCCCGTTTTAATTTATTTTATTTTATTATGTTTCATTATGTTAATATGTTTTATTTTAATTATGGATACAGTGGTTTGGCAGTAATTAATGTTTCGGTGAAACAGTGTCATAATTCATTTTTTTTACTAATTTTTACTAAAATTTTTTGGGACATCAACTTGTTAATCGGCTGAGGGACCGAGGCCTGAAGGGTTAAATTAATTATGTGATTTGATCGCAAACTGAACGAACATGTGGATTAGTAAACAAGAAAACATAAATATATTTGCCTATAAAGTATTTAATTATTTATTTTACTTTTTTGGCAAGCTTTAACTTCGGAAAATAGGTAAAGGTACAGCGTGTTTTTAGCACACGGGAATATTTTGGGACAACTGTACATCAAATAAAAAAAATGGTGTAGTTATTATTAATATTGGATGCTGATGTAGAGATTTACTAATATTAGCTGCTACTGTAGAGATATTATTAATATCAATCTAAAAAAAATATCCACAATTTAATTAAATTTAAGCTTTAGTTGCAGAGGAACAGCGATTTTATGTTCAAATTTTAAGTATTAAGATTTTTACTCAGTAACAAAGGCCTACAATAAAAAAGTTGTTTATGATTTTCAAGTTAGTTCTTTTATGTAGCATAAAATGTCCTTTTTTGTAATTATAATTATATGTTATATTTATTAAATATTATTTATGTTGAACTATTTTAATTTTTTTTTTGTTAGTGTTTTTTTCAGAATTCCATTTACAATTTTTGAATATTTTACAAATAACTAAAGTCTGAATCACAAATTGAATGTGCTCTTTGCATGATTCTTCGAAAGTTAATAGATTTTCGTCAATATTTGTATTAATAAGATCTGTTAATTGCTTTCTTATTTTTTTACCATGGTAAATTTTGTAATAGTTTTTTTCGAATATATTTAAGCATCTAGTAGTAAATTGAATAAAATGTGCAGAAGGGCAAATTAAGAAAAGCGTTTTATTTAAATTTATTCCTCCATAATTTTTACTTAATATCAGTAACTGCCTGTTGTCTGTTAAGTGGTTTTCAGTGATTAATACTTTATGGCAGCTTTCACAGTGAAATTTTTCTAAACACCTTTTCGCTAAATATCCTGAAAAATATGTGATTGAGCAATCTTCTAAAGTTGTTACTGAGCTGGAAGCTATCGATTCAATGTTTTTAATGATTTTAGTGCTTTGGGTATGAGTGTTTGAACTATTGGGTTTTTGATTAGCTAGATGAGGTTGATTTTCTATGTCTGGCTCGTCCACCGTTTGTTCCATGTCAATTACTACGTCAAGATCCGGTTCACAGTTAGCTGATTTTGGTTGTCTCATCAATGAGTTTATGCTGTGACTTCTAAAGATTTGCCTGAAGAGACGAGCTGTCGGGTTCTGATTATATCCACCCTTTTGACGAAATACAGAAAATAAATTTTCTAGCACATCTTGGTTCAAACGATTAGTTAGTAGAAATAAAGCACCTAATTCTTTTTCACTATTAAAAAACTGCAATATTCCTTCTATCGTTTGCAAAAGTCCATTAAAACAAGGAGGCCTGACATTTTGAGATTTATAATTTACCGCTGAAAGATTAGTAATTATTTCCTTAGACTTAGTTAATGTTTGAAGAACCACACTATTTTTTTCTGATAAACCACAAGCATATGGGTTTGTTGAAACTAATGTTTTACTATTTAGGCCATCAAATAAGTTATTCATTAATTCTAAAAAATCTGCGGTACTTATTGCTGAAGCTGTTTGAATTTGCTTTGTCTCTATACAAGTTTTAATTGTGGCAGCTACAGAATGACTAAATATTTGTGCGGCTAATTTCACACTCATTTTTTGAAAAGAATTTGGATATATATGACGGTCTGTTAATTTGGGCATGGCTCTACACATTTTACTATTTTTATCTATTTCGTATACTTTTTTTACGTCAGAAAAGGATATTATTTTCCCGTCAAGAATGAAGTCCTTCGTTAGCAAATTATTTCTAAAACTTTTAAGAAGATGTGGAACGTCATAGATTGCAAAAAACTTAACGTTGTCATGATGAAAATACGGATTTTCACAAGAGACATTCAATGCTTTCATCGCGGACTGGTTACTGGTGCCCTGATCACAAACTATAATTTTTGGTTTTAATCCTGTTTCTAAAAGTCTGGATAAAGTTTGTTTAATTAAATCTACAAGATTCCTGGACGTAACTCCTGTACTAGAGAGAAAATAAGCTATTGCTATTTTCCAGCAAGAATAAATACCCCTAGCCATAAAAACTAAAGCATACTTAGCTGTTTTATTTGACCTACCCATGTCACCTAGATCCTGAAAGCCCTCTATTAAATCATATTTTTTGGAATATTCCATTCGTTCCATTATTGCCATTTCGTCGAAGCAAACTATGCAGGTTTTCTCTTTTTCAGATTTAGAGCTAAATTTTTTCTTTATTTGATTTAAATATGCATTATTAAAACCTGGTAGAAATGACGAATTGCCAATCCATCGCCTAATCGTAGATAGTGCGGGTAATATTATTTTATTATTTCTTAAAAAGTTATAAGTCGCTGGAGATTTGTAAAATAAAGCGAGGGAAAAATTTTTTTCGTTAACCGACCAGGGCCGAATGTTGCTTTTTAACTGCATTTTAACTAAAGTCTTAGATTGGACTGAGGAGAACGGGAATGAATCGAATACACTGCTGGCAGCGCAGCGGTTCCTTAGCAGTTTTACTTTTCTTTTCAATTTGGAAATTAGAGCATATTTCGATTTTAACCTTGTCTTTAATTTAATATTCTGAATTTTGTATTTGCTTTCTGTTATTGGTTTATTTTTAACAGGGGATGTTGGTACTATTATTATTTCATCTAAATTACTTTTGGTGGAAAATGACGAGCAAGACGATCGGGATCCTAATAACTTAGTCTTATTAGTATAAACTCTGTTGGGCTTTAGCACTATCAGCGGAGGAGATAAGGTACCTTTTCTCGAATCGGACCATGGAGGAAACAATGAAATCACTGCGTCTTCGTTGCATACATTTGCCGAACTCACTAATTCTGCATTACCTGTAAAGAGAAAAATCAATGTATGTACGCACTACATAGATTTGCGGAAAGTTAAATACGTTTTTATCTATATATTTTTACATTTGTAACGCTGAAAACACATTTCATCTACCTACATTTTTACTACCACTTATTTTTAAAAACTAAACGTTCTAAAGTATAATCGATAGATAATCTGTAAATGTCAACCCTACGTATTAACCGCGAACAGCTGACCTCCGGGCGAGCTGACAAGGCTAGCCAATGCTGTCGTTATAAATTATTTTGTCTATGTCATGTACAAACCTGTATATTGGGAGGACGACTTATAATCACGAGGTACAGCAGTTGCATTTAATAGCATTCTTCCCCCATAGCCCGATCGAAACGACGTACTATCGAAATGGTTTTGACAAATGTATCTATTAAAAAGCAGATCTCGTTCGATCTTATAGAGAGAAGCGTTTCCTAAAAAAGACAAAACGAAAAATCAACACAATATGAGATTTTATCGAGGTTTTAATACTTGACTGGCGTATTACTTTGTAATTTAGTAGGTATATTATTTAAAAATATGCTATGACTGTAGAATAGGAACCTCTCCTAGATTGTCGATTTTTTAACGTCACCCGACTATATTTACCACGCTGATTCCTATTGCTATATTGCTAGGAAATATTGCTAATTTCAAATGTCCGACACTATTTTCTTTCAAATTTAGCATTGAAATAATGTGTAGTGTGTAGTTTTTTTTATAGAAAGTTTCCTATACTGCAGTCATTCCATAAATATAATAGGTACATACCACAATTTCGCATCCAAAGTTCAAGCCTCTCTTTGTCTTTTATGGGAAATCTAAACATTTTAATGTTTTTATTAGACCTCCCCGACATCCTACACGAAATATATGAGCAAGTATTAGGCATTTCACGATCGAACTTCAAAACTAGGCCAGAATAAATATATATAATCCAGGACTTCGCACCACTAGCACCGATTGTGATCTGTGAGCAGTGAGCACCACTGCTTGCGGTATCTCAACCCGTAAACATAAATTTGGCAACGCTGCGTTCCACGTTGTAAATAAGAATATCTATCGATAGGTAAAATATAGCTAATATACAATATTACCGATATTTTGCGCACCGCTAGATAGCGCATCGTCCTCAACACTTTTTATACAATTTTTCTAAAAATAAATTTGGCTAAGAAAAAGGTTTTTAGTGATCAGATCAGAGAATCTATTACACTGTATAAGAACGCTATTAAGTATGTTTTAAGTGTCGTTAATTTACATAACCAGTTAATTATTTTTAGTTTTGTTAGTTTACTTTTAGTTTATTTATTTAAAAACAGGTCCACGATTCGCTAGGTCAAAAAAACAGTAATTAAAGCTAATTCCCCACTGAGCTACCGCGCGTATAACAATACTAACACGAGAGAGACTAGCGCAATGACGGGACCCATAGTTACCTTGTGAATGAATAATAACAGTAAAAAGAGCCAAGTTTCTTTATTTCCTATGTTATTCATTTATTTATTTTAAACAACATGATTTATAGACGAATGGCTATGATATTCGGTATATAGTACAATAAAACGTGCAGGAAAAACAAGTTAAACCAAGAGCCGTTGGCTCATCGCATACCTAACTGAGCAAGAGCGCCCGTATCTAGGGATGCTGATATTTAACTTAGCATATTGCGAGCTGACAGGTTTGACGTTCGGTTATATAGTTATTATTGGAATATAGTATGGTTATGTAGTTATTATTATGACTCTTTGAGGCGAACATGACGGTATCCATAGCCTTGGACACTTATTTTAGCGATGTGCATTTTCATTATTAAACGCATGAATTATGAAAGAAACGCAAAAAATGAAAGTAAAAATAGCTGCCCAGTTGGTGTTAGATGACCAACAAAAGATAACAGCCAGTCGGTGTTAGATGCTCTAATGTTTTGATGAAAAACATTTATAAAGGTATCTGGTCTGTGAAGACTGTTTATCAACGGTAACCCATATATGCCCAGCGATTCGAAAACGAAACAAGAAGTAGTACTTTCGTAAAAGCATCGGAAATCCTTTGGGCGCTCAGTAAAATCCAAAAAACTGCTAGCTCTCTCAAGAGTACGGAACTGTCTCCCTTTTGATTGAACTTCTTTGAGTTCTCTTTGAACTCCCTTTTGATTGAATTGACACTTTTGATTGAAACAGTAAGCAGTGCCAGTTGTGTCATGTTCGCATCGTGCAAAAATCACGTCTCCCGAAAAAAAGAAAGTATTTATTCAGTTGAGTAAATCTTTGTACAAGTATCATACTTTTGTAGTAAATTTGGGTAAGTTTTGTAGTAAATTATTGACTTATTCGTGTTTTTATAATTAGTCGATTGTAGATAGAATTAGTCGATTGTAGATAGAATTAGTAGATTGCACGTGAAATTAATAATAAACATTAAATAAATTCATTATAACATCTTGGTTTGAATTACCTATAGGTAACGAACGTAGGATATTTGCCCATTGTTTCGTTTTCGAACACCTCAAAATATCTAGTTAACAAAAAATAATATATACCTAAAGTAGTTAATACTGTTATAGGGACTTTTCAATATAAGCATATCTGAAAATAATCAAAATCAACATCCCAAAATAGTTCCGGGCATATATGGGTTAAAAAGCCCCAAGAAAAAATCATTGACATCGACTAAAGACAAAGGAGGCCTAATTTACCCGAGTGATGATGTATATTTCATAAGTATGTGAAAAAAATTGCGTAAATTTTTAGTATATATTCACCATAGTAAAATTAAAAACCAAGATGTGCATACAATGATAAGGGACGTGATATTGTATGATATGCACTCATCGAATAACCAAATTATTTTTGCTGTTTAAATGAACATCAACTCGATTTCAGTTTTTTTGAAGATCATACATATCTTCTAATAAAATCGATCTGCGAAAATTATCTCAAGCTAAGAATCCATTTTAAAATGAAGAACGCTGTAGTAGAAAAGAGCGTCAGAAATTTTTATAATAAATTAGTGCTATTTAAAGGTCATTAGCGCACCCAAACTAGTATAGTAATAAATAATATTACGAGAATCTTACATTGTTTAATTGTGACAAAAAGAGATTTTTTAAAATAAAAAAAAATGTTTTTTAATATATTTTTTTATTATTAATTAATATTTATTACTTTTATTTTGAATCTAATTTAATCAAGAATGATGTCGATAGTATTTGTAACTAGCGTTAACGAGAATCTGACATAGTTTAG
Source organism: Micropterix aruncella (assembly GCA_944548615.1). NCBI lineage: Eukaryota > Metazoa > Arthropoda > Insecta > Lepidoptera > Micropterigidae > Micropterix > Micropterix aruncella. The sequence goes on along the minus strand of OX155953.1, from coordinate 6,042,099 downwards.
TTGTGATAAAAATAAAGTTTTATTTTAAATAAAAGACTTATTTTTACATTATTAAGTTTTTACTACACCTTATATTGATAATACTTTTATTTTTAATCTAATTTAATCAAGAATCATACCGATAGTATTTGTAAATGCATTTAATATTACGAGAATCTGTCATTCTTTAGTTGTGACAAAAATAGGTTTTTTTTAAATAAAAAACCTATTTTTTAAGCATTTTTTTTTAATTCAGCTTTATTTATACTTTTATTCTAATTTATTCAAGAATCTTATCGATAGTATTTATTGTAAGCGCTTCCCTAGTCACGCACATTAAACAGCTTTAGAAACTCACACTAACAAAAAACGGAGTCTTTAGCAAATGCGCCGTTTCTGCAGCTGCAGTGAACGATTTGGCAACGATGCATTTGATAGCGCGTTTACACTCTCGCGCGAGGCGCCAGGCGAGACGCAAAACCACATCTGTAAACAAATGGAACAGAGGCAAAGCTTCTAACGAGCGTACAAAATGTTTACCAACTTGCTAGAAGCTTCGCCTCTGTTCCGTTTGTTTACGACATGGTTTTGCGTCTCGCCTCGCGCCTCGCGCGAGAGTGTAACCGCCCCATCACAAACCACAGAACCATTGATTTTATATGACAGAACTGAACGCGATCGTCGCCAGCTGGCGTTATTTACAGTAAATAAGAAAGTTTACACGTAACTGTTTATTTATTAATTTATTTATTTATTTAAACCCATAAAAAAAACAATTACATAACAAAAACATTGTCTTAGCCTAATAATTAATAATTTAACATTTCCTTTTGTTGTCATTTTAGTAATGCAAATATAAAATTTTATTAAGGAAATCTTAGGAACTATGTACAATAATATTTTTATCATAAAATCAATAACATCGAACAATAACGAGAGCTGTTCTATGGTAAAAATTTAATTTGGTAGTTTTTTTTAAGGTAACATTAAGAGTTAATTTAAATAAATTTATATAACAAAAACATATTACTATTTTAAGTAGGTTTTTACATTGTTACTTTCATTTTATATCATTGGTTAAAAAACGGTGACTTGTGTAAAATTTATAGTCATCAATTACTTAAAAATTTCAAATACAGTCGACAGTGTAAATTAACAGTAGTAAAAAATGTCAGATAAAATATTATAAAATGTATAAATAAAACAGTATTTTAATTACATAAAATTGTAAATTAAATGAATTGTAATATCAGCAGTATTATTGCTTACAACATATATGACAATATAATATAATACGATAATACATACCTACACCCACAGAAGTGCCTTAGTAATAATTTATAATAGAAAATTAAACTTACATATTAGACTACTAGACTTTTAGAATATACACATAACTTTTAGAATATACATTTCTTGAGAACGAACAACCTCTTCGGAAGTAAAATGATTACTGCATACAAACGAACCAGAGCTCGGCGTCCAATTAGAACGTGGAATAGCCCTAGTCCATCGCTTACGAAGATTATCTTCCTTCGGGAAAGAAAATGTTGAAACGGGAAGTTCTCCAGTTTTCAACGCAGAGTTATAATTTGATTTGTATCCGAGAACACAGCATCGCCTCGGCATCTAAAAAATATAAGCTAGTATTAGCGGTGATATTACACCCTAGCTGGTTCGAATTCGTTTGATATGTTCGACTACATAATGAAATTGTTTCCAGTCAGTCGATAGTAGCATCGATGATGATCATCGTCATTGAGTATCGCTCGCTTGATCAAAAGCTGCATACAGATACAGACTCATCTCTCCACGCTCTACCTTCATTAAATTATTGTTATCTATACTAGTCTATACTAATATTATAAAGAGGTAATGTTTGTGAAGTTGTAGGAAGTAATCTCTGGATCTACTGAACCGATTTTGAAAATTCTTTTACCAATAGAAAGCCACGTTATTTGTGAGTGTCGACAGAAATCCACCGTCGAATCTCGCTCGATTCGAAAGCGATCATTTCTCTCATTTAATATGACAACACAGTATACTGTGACGCGACTTGACTTGTTCTCGTCTCGTATGATCCGTGATACGCTTTATAAAAAGTTTTCAGTTTCTATTCTCGGGACGCGGTTTTTTGCCGGGGCCGGCAACGAAAGTTAGGATTGTGCCTATCGGGGACTCAAACTTCGCCGGTCGATTGATCCCTCTGAGGCAGACCCTGAAAAATTTCCTTAACTTTTGGGGACGAGAACACGAAGTTTAGCCTTCGCTATTGTGTCAGACATGCCGATAAAATCCGATGTTGTGATGTTACGCATGTTAGATCGCTTGGCTTTAGAAACAAATACGAAATCAAATAAAACCGATCTATTGCAATTTTTTACACGCACCCGAGGATTCCTTCCGTAAGTTATTAAGAAAAAGATTCCACCTATAAAAGTAATCCTACATATTAACTAGCTAAAATTTTAGCAGTCCTTTGATATTATTATTCTTTGATTCAAAAAGTTGCATACTTATGATATAATGAAACCCAAGTATCGAGTAAGGTTTTTCGCTATCCCTACCTTTATACAGTGACCAATATCAAGTCAGACGAATTGCAATTTCTCAGCTGCAAGTATAGAAGCAATTAAGGGTGTCAACACGTGCATACAACAGGTCAAAGACAACGGGTCGTTTCTATCGGCCTTGTGTTTATGCCATTGCGTCTGAAAATAGACAAAAAAATGCTTAAATGTTTGATATGTTTAAATATTTAGCTCACCAAATCCAACATCTACTGAAGCACAAGCTTCGCTTAGTTGGGCGACATCGGTCAGTAAACATCATAAGAGTTTAATTTATTTCTGTGGTTTGCGTAATTTAGTTTAATATTTTGTTTGATGTTTTAATTGTAGATTGCATATTTTTTTTGTTAATTTCTTTATCTATACTAATATTATAAAGAGGTAAAGTTTGTGAGTTTGTGAGGTTGTAGGGAGTAATCTCTAGATCTACTGAACCGATTTTGAAAATTCTTTTACCCATTTTAAGCCACGTTAGTTGTAAGTGTCATAAGCTATATATTAATCCGAAAAATGAAAAGACTTCTTCGAGATAGTCGGATTTCCAAAGTAAGTCGGAAAAAACGGTCGAACGAAAACGTTTATAACTAACGCTGCCTTAACGATGAGAGATATATGATTAAGTTCTAAAGAAAAGTTGTAGAGCTTGATAATGCGTACACAAAAGCCACGACAGCATATGCCTAACTTTTATATTTAGGTCACAAAAAGTAGTATTTTTATATGAAAAAAAATAATTTAAATCTTTAGGTCATGTTTATTGGTCATATTATCAACAATTATGAATTCTTATCAAAATAAGTAAAATTTATCGTCTCAAGTGTTTAAAACAAAAGGCTTTCCTCTTTTACTGCATATAATTCCCCTTTTACTGCATAAATAGTTAAAGAAATAATACACTTACAAATAAGACACTCACAAGAAGACACTCACAAATAACGGTATTATAGTCAAATTGGCATGCAAATACATACATATGCAGTAAAAATATAACCCTTCTTTTGGCAGTCAGGAAATAAATCATAGCACTCAGTACTAACCGAACCACACTCATAATTCCATCACAGGTAAAAAGTTTTACAGCCCAACAAAGTGGGCACGGGTCAGCTAGTTAAAGATAAAAAACGAATAACCAAATAATTACATTGACGGATTAATGTAAATCGTATTTTATCCAGGAATGCACTGCACACATATCCCTGGAATGCACCAATGACTCTCGGAATTTGAAATTTAAGTCAAAATTAATGAAAGGGTATATATAATGAGGTATACGAGGCAAACCAATCGGTTGAGTACCTATATTTTATCCAGATTCAACGGCGCTCTGTCTCTGGATTGCACTAACAACTCCTTCTGGAATCTGTAATATATTTGAAGTTAAATTAATGATGAGGTACATAATGAGGTATGCAAAACAAAGCAATAGGTGTGTTTAGAGTGCTCAAAAACTATTATATATTTAATGGGTAACGTCTTTTAATCTGGACAATCCGTCTTGTTTCTCGACTGATAGAACGCCGATATTGCTGTGATAATCTTAAACGAGGCCTGGTTGGCCTGTGGCCAGGCATGTTAAAAAAGCTATCTTGTTGCATGCATTAATGTTCGCGGATAAGTGAACACGACAATTTGAGGTTATGTTTCTATGTAAAACAACATATTAACGCAAATTTGTTGATAAAAAGATGTATATTTACCTTAAATAGTTGTTGCAGATAGGGAGATGAGTATTATACATTAAATCACATTTAAAATTACACATAAAAACCACAAAAACTCAGAATGTCCACCGTTCATAGAACTGTCGTGGAACTGTCAACAATACTTAGATCGACGTTGCCAGTTGCCAGCCACATCTTATTGTTGGAAAGGCGATTCCTGAAATAGCACGCCATCTATTATTTTCTTCATTGAACATGTGATTTGTAGCGTAGAAGGAAATGCAATAGATAGCGCTAATAATTGAATGCTAATTTCGTTGAAACTGCTTGAATTATTGGGTTTTTAGAATCAATCGATCCTTTATAATTAAAACTTAATTATCAATGTTAATATAGATATCCAAATAAATTCCTATACTTTTCGACGTCAGCACTACCAGTGCCATCTGCGTAGTGACGGCGAGAAATATGCTGCCATTTTCTTGTATGGGGTGGCGCTATCTATTACACTATAAAATCAATGCTATTGCTTTGAACGATTAATGGTAAGCCAAAGGATCCATTTATCATATCCGGTAACAATTTTGCTTAGAAATTGATCTCTACGAAATCTGGATAGCAAAGAAATGTAAATTGATCGACGAATTTCCTTGTTGGCCTCAGATAATAGATGCGGTACATATATTCCTTGGATATGTACTTTTTTAATTTGATGTAGGTGCTTTTGTATGGTTGACCTTAAGGACCAAAGGCTTCTCGATAATTGTAGTATACTTGATCTGGGATCAGATTCCACTAGTTTTTTATGCATCATTAACAAAATCAGCTGGTCGTCTATTTTGAGCCCTATCAGAGAGGTCATAATCACGAGCAGTGAATCTCCTGAACCGACGTTGACACTTGTTACACCCTCAATACATCTTCATTAAATCCCGAATAAAAATGAAAAGTGTACAATAATGAATATGGTCCTCTGTAGGTAAAAATGCCGCCATTAAATTACAGGAATGTATAAAAATATATTCTCCTTAGAATATTTCGAACACAGGCTGCTCTATTGTATTCTGTAAAAAAATATCGATCGGTACAGAACTAGAGGCAAAAAAAATCTAACCAAATAATTGATTACTTATGGGTACCCCATACACAGCTCAGGATATTTTTTCAGTAAAACATTTTTTCCAATTTTTTTGAAAGTATACTTTATGCATATAGATTATGGATTCACAATGACGAAATAGGAGATTCCAACATTAAAAATATTTACTATTCACAGCCTGGCTGATTCCAAAGCTTTGGATATTCTAGATAGGTTCAGAAACCTAGTACCTTTTAGGCATGGTACTCCAAATCTAAAGCATTATAATACTGTTAAGCTTGACAATATGTTCAAAGACTATTGCGGCTGTTTTCAGAATAGAACTTTTGCTACAAAGATATGTGGCCCTATCTTAATGATGCCATGGCAACTAAATATAATCGACTACAGCAAATTTAGTTGTACGATAAAAAAGCAGCATTTTGCACAGCATTGTCAAAAATAAATGAAAAAGAGCGAGGTTCTTAATATAAAATGAAATTACACCTAGGTATATGTATAATAAACTACTAACTTACAAACGAAGCTCAGTCTTTGAGTTTGAAGTAGTTATATAATGTGTGTGTCGGTTTCAACCTTTTTGGAGTGGTGTCTACGATTGAGTTTCTGCGAGTCCTCCCCCTTTCAGAGCGAGGACTCTCTGTATCCGAAATAGAACTGCTTGCGATAATTATAGACGATGAAGACGAGTCGCTTAGTTTAATTTTTTTCTCTTCGCCGAAAGCTGTAAGCCAATCGGTTACCGGTCTCTTCTTTCTCGGTGACATCAAGCTACGATGAGGTGCCATTCCATCGATGATGTAATTTGGAAAATCGGGAATCGGAAATCGTGCATCGTTTGCAGGTTTGGCGTCGGGACTCGATAGAGGATCCCTCGTCTTTGGCGGGGTTTTTAATAAATTTGACGTTGAATCGTATAACACGCTGAGCGCTTTGGGGCAATCGACGTCGGCTGTTTTCCAATCGAGTACGCCCACCCCCAAGTTCTCTTTGAGGTCCGATGGAGATTCTTCAATCGCGGAAAGAAGCTCTCGTTTCGCTTTCTTGCCGCTCGTCGCATGGCTGTTGAGGATATCGAGAAGGCTGCGCTTGCGCGTCGTGCTCTTCTCGGTGCTGTTGCTGTTTCTCCGGCACATTCTTTTGGCGCTGGAAGATGGAGTGACTTCGTTGGACGTTTGCCTTTTTCGCTGTTGGCGAGGGGTCGTCTCCAAAGCGCAATACGAAGCTTGCCCGACCTCCACATTCTCCGCTTTGCCGCTGAGTTCGATTTTTTCTTCGCTGTTGAGCCACTCTTTCCCGATGCGCCATACTTTTATAGAAGCGTCGTCGCTACAAGTTACTATTTTAACTTGGCCACGATTGCACCACGTAGCGCAAGTAACTTCGGCAGAATGACCCGTCAGTTTCACAATTGGTTCCCTGAAACCGACGTTCCAAATATAAGCATTCTCATCGCTGCTGCCGCTCACTAGATATTTACCATCCGGACTTAAACTATTTTTAATATAAAATGTAGCGCTGCTATGCCCGATGTACTTCATATCCGGCTGCATATTATATGACGAAATATTGAAACAATAAATAACATTATCCATACAACTCGCGTATAATTTACAACGGGATTTATCGATGAGTAGATTTGTGTAGCCGCATTTGTTTCGGTAATTACCGCAATACGGGATAGAATGCAGCGATAGAGGAGCGCCTTTCAGAACGGAGTAGTTCTTCCGTAAATCCCAGACTTTTATGGTGCCGTCTCCGGCCCCGCAGGACAGTAACGTCATTTCATTTTGAAACGCCAAACTGGTAATGCTGTTTCGTCCGGGTTCGATCCATCGCTTCATGGCGGACACCGGGGTCGTGTTCAGAATGGGATGACACCTCGGTATGCTGGCGTCCGGTCGCCTTATCGTAGTCACGGCGGCGTTGTCGTGACTTCGAATGTCCCAGATGAAAATGTTTCCATCTCTGGCTCCCGTCGAGAATACGGAGTCGTCTCTATATCGAAACGCAGCCGATTTAATCGATCGCTCGTGCCCGCAAAACAACGTCATGAGTCGCATGCCATCGTTGACGTCCCACAGGCGAGTCGAATGGTCGCCGGACACCGTAATCAACTTCGTGTCTCTGTGCATCCACGCCAAATCGAAAATGGCATTGCTGTGACAGAGGAAACCGTCGATGGGAAGGTCGTCCGTGGGGTTTGGCTTTATCGTATCCCTTATATTGACTCTGCCGACTTCGTTGGCGGTGGCTATGATGTGCTCGTATCCCGTGCATTCGGCGAATCTACATGTAAATATCGGCGGGCTGTTGGCGCTGTAAGAAACTTCGCGGTCGAATATCATATTATCGCCCTTTGAAACTATCATTCTCTTCAACGCGCCATCGTAGCTCGTCGATGCGCCTGTAAATAAAGGAATCTATTTTCGTTTACTGTTATAAGTACGCCATTACGAAAATATCAAAAGATACTCACATAATCCGAGTTGTTTGTTTATATACGTTTGTATATCCATCTTGCGCGCCGGTTATATGTTTGGTTACTAAAATTTGGATATATGCGTTCAAAAATCGGAGTTTAGACGCTACATAGAAATACTAAAACAATCACATAACCTCTAAACGAACGGTTGGGCGCGAATCGCACGGATTTTTATTCTGGACTGACAGCAGGTAGTGATAGCGTTGGGCAGGTTGGGTGGGCTCGATCGAAGATGCATTTTTTTCAATTGTTTCAGTTTTGTTTCTTGTCTGACCTGGCCAAGTCAGTGGGTCTTAAAAAAATAATGATTGTATTCATTTGTTTAGAATAAATTCTCCAGAAATGTTTCCAATTTGATTTGAACAATGTGAAATATTTCGATAGAATATTAGGTATATTCTTGATAAATTATTTTATTAGATCTTTATATTTTCTTATCTGTATTTCTATCTCTCTTTTATTTCTTTCAAACTACACTTGTTTGATTGCAATACACATTTTACCGTTTTTAAATTATCAAGATGGCTGGAGAGCTGGAATCACAGACTTATTAGGGAATTAAGTTGGCTGGAATCGGTAAACTTATTCTTTTTAATTAGAATGTTGCTAGAATTCGAGGAACTCGTATATACGAGTATTTCAATGTATATTATCGTGTCATGTATACGTATACGATGGTGTAGCAGCTCTCTTGTCCAGCCACTTTTTTTCGCCGTGGAATTCCACGGTTAGGTTAGGGTAATTCACCGTCTCTAGGCGCGGTCGTAAGCCCTCTTGTCAACACGTTTTTTTTGACGTGAAAATCCACGGAAATCCGTTAAATCGCCGTGCTAGGCGCGGTCGTAAGCCCTCTTGTCCACAAGCTTCCTTAGTGATTCATACAACACTGACGACACGGCGAATTAACCGTGGATTTTTACGGTGAGAAAAACGTGTGTGGACAAGAGGGCTCAGTGTTGATGAATCAGTAGGTATAGCTATGTCCACACTGTGCCCCTTTCATCTTCAACTTTCCCTTCATCATTCTATTCAACTTTCCTTTAGGGCAAGCAACTATTGAATGCATCGTGTCCGTGCGTCATCCGACCTGAGTCGTTATTATCGTTCAGTATAACAACATGTGCGACAAGATGTTTCTACTTTGTGCGGCCTAACTTGGTTATAAGAAAATCTAGAAAACAAAAGAAAACCAAGCGCAAGTTGTGGGCTCGAAGATATTTTATGGATCGAAATAATGTAATTATGCGTGAACTGCGAGAAGATAAAGATATTCGTTTTAAAAACTTTACACGCATGTCCGAAAACAATTTCGATCGACTTTTGCTTGTCCACATAGACGACTATGAAAGCTTGTCCACAGACACGGCGGCGGCGCCGTCCGTTTTTCGCCGTGTTCGTGGACAAGCTTTCATAGTGATCCATACTCCACTGACGGCACGGCGAATTAACCGTGAATTATCACGGCGAAAAAAACGTGTTATTTTTATTAAAATATATTATTTTTATTTAAATATTTCAAACTTTATTCAAATTTCACGGCGACAAATAGGTATATGATAATATTGCCTGATTAAAAAAAAATACGTTCTAGGCTGAAAATTAGCTAAAGAAAATGAAAATTTTAATGAGGAATATAAGAAATTAATTCGTGAGAACCACTTACTACACCGCAAAAATAAAAAATCAAAGGAAGGAAGAAGGAAAAAAAAGAGGAAGAGGAAAAAAAAACCTATTTATTGGAAAAAAAGTAACAAAATGAATGAAGGAAAATTATAGTTTAAAACATTGCAGAGGTGGGGTGGGCATAAGACCATAGTATTACTAATAATAACATTATAACAATAAAAAAATATACAAATAACATTTAAAAATATCTATCTGGTTTTTTTGTCTGGTTGTGGCTGAAGGAAGTCTACAATAACCGGCAAGGCATGTCATTGAAGCGTGTTTGAGACACGAGGAAGACCAAGGTGAGTAACAGTGGTCTATCAATTTTGTAAATTTATATCGAGTAGAAAAAAAATATTTTTGAAATGTTGGTACGATATTTTTTTTTTGAAATGTAAAATATTTCAAAAATATTTTTGAAAAGAGGTCCCAAATGGGGTACAGTTCTGTAATGAGAAAACCGGAGTCACTTTTGTAAATATTTTATTGGAATGTAAATACACTTTAACTTATAAAAAAATATGTAAATTTAGTAAGAGTTACAATTTCCTAAGTAAATAAAAATATACATTTTTCGCTTACATGTAACGGGACGGACATTATTAAGTCTAATGTGACGCAATCAATATACACACAAATTCAAGGCAGTATTGTACAACTTTTAATCACTAGAACGCACGTTTTCTCTTTAAAAAGAATTACAAATGCCATCATGGCTAAAATTATGCACTGATGTACGAAGGCGCATAATCGTTTCTTAACATCACAGTTTTGTCGTTTCTCTCGATAAAATTAAGTAGTACTCGATGATTATCAATAAACTCAGTCTAATATTTACAAAGATGTCTTATAGCTATCGCGCGAGATCAAATACGGTTTCCGCGGAACTACATGGCCGTTTCGAGGGGCTGACTGTGACTGCGGTTGGCTTCGGTCAACTGCGCTTCTTCCGCGTCGTCGTCGAAGCTCGTTTCTAGGAGCGCTTCGCTTTTGGAGCGGCTTTTGGCGATGCCCTTGGGCGAGTCGTAGGCGCGGCCCTCGGGGTGCATGGAGGGCGGAGCCTCGTAGTGCGGCGGCCGCTCGTACACCGGCGGGTGCGGAGGACTCGGCAAATTGTCCTCGTAATAAATGTTACCGGCGATGTTGTTCCGTCTCTGACCGAAAGTGGTCGGCGGAACGGCCGCGCCGCTGGGAGGATGATCCGGCAATTTGTGTCGCAGTTCTTTTAAAAATGATAATTTTGGCTGCGCTCCGTAGGCGGGCGCGCCGTACTGCCCGTACCGATTATCCCTGTCGAGCTCCTTCTTCAGATCGATGGTATCGCTGGACTGTTTAAAGTTACCGCGCAAGGGCAGCGTATCGGAGTTGAAGTAATTTAAATCGCTCTGCGGCGAGTGATTTAAATCGTCGTCGGCGTAAGTGCTGTGACTCGTCGACGGATATCCTTCCTGATGATGGATTATAGGCGTTTCCTCCGTTAGGACAGTATTGATAGAAGGAGCGGCGCTCGGCAACGTTGAATTATCGCGGAATCCTTCATTTTTATACGCTAAGTCGAAAGCATTATTCAAGTTGTGCATAGGGGTGGAATACTTGGGAGATTCTTTCTTCTGAAAAGTCGTATGCTGCATAGGCATCAGATTCGGATTCGGGTTGTGCGCTTCGTATATGTCGTAACTCTGGTTGTCTTCCACGGAAGAATTGAACTGACTCTTCTCGACGGAATCCATCGACGGGGACGATACGAGCATTTTTTTATAGTCGGACGTCTTGGTGAGGGTATCGGTTGAGCGTGCGCTCATTTGGCCCACCTTTCTTCGGTAGTTGATGTCTGCAAAACCGCCGTTCATGCTCGCCATCGACCTCACCGAGTGGAGGGACTGCCGAATTGAGTTCCGGCGCTCCAAACGCTGGACTTGCCTGAAATCATTTCGAAAATATTAGCTAAAGCACAGTATACCGAGAAAACAGTAGACTCTCTCTCGAGCGACAGGGCATTGTGGGAAGAGGGTGCGAGAAATGCGGGCAGAGCGGGGCACCTCGACAAACGCCTTTGGTTAGCATTACGCGCAGGTAAAGGCTGGTGACAATTTTGAACATTTGCATATCCACGTGGGCCGAGTAACGGACATTTGGCGACCATATCCGAGCCGTTACGACTCGTGACTATTCGCTTCGATTTCAATTTTGTTCTAAGAGAAGCCACTGTCTGGTATACTGTGGCTAAATTGACACATAAAAGTGATACGAAATAGAAGAGTAGTGCGGTTGTTCGATATTGGAAATAAGACAAAAATAGATTTTACTGCATGATGTTTGTACGATCCAACTTGGAAGAAACTCAGAATCGAGGGCATTCTTACTATACAGTAGAACACCGACTATCCAAACGACCGGTTATCCACCGACTATCCAAACGACCGGTTATCCAAACTTTCATTCAGTATCGTTTTTCACTGCCTATCTTATTAATTATAATTAGCTTTTGAGCCTGAGTCTGTGCTTGCATTACAGTTTTGTGGAATAACTCCAGTTTATTTTTAAAGTCATTGACAGTTTTGGCGCTGATCATTTCTAACCCCTTGAGCCTCAGAGGGACCGATCGGACTCAAACGTAAAAGCACAGTTGCGCCTCGTTGGGACCGATCGGACTCTAAAGTTAGCATTCTAAAGTTCTAATATGCGACAATTCTAAAGTGCAACAGTTTGGAAGAAATTAGTATTTTGGTCGGCCGCCATAATAAATCTAAAATTCCCATAATTATACATAGTTTTTCAAAGACATGCGCTCGCGAAATCTCGCGGCTCGAGGGGTTAAGTCACTAGGCAGACAATTCCATTCGTTTACCACTCTACTGCTGAGGAAATGACATCCCTATATAAATAAGGCTGTTAAAATGTTCCACTGGATTGAAGCACTGGGTTCAGTTTCTAAACCCTATTGTGCTATCTAGCGAACAATTCTATCCCTCCCCCCCCCCCCCCCCCTTCGCCGTTCCATGATCCGGGAAGCCATAGAAATAAGAAGAAACTCGAACTTTGATAAAACTCTTTTTAAAATGTTCTCAATCCTCACGGCGAGTGCAAAGATGCAAAACGTGATACACAGTTAATGTTGTGTACATTGCGGAGTTTCAAAATTCGCACGCGCCAATCCTCACTGTTATAGCCTGTGTGGTAACAGTAGATGTATGATGCCTACCTGCAGAACTGCCGACAAAAACGGCAGTTGTAACATTGCCAAAACGTTGGAAGGCTACAAACTTTATGCAGTAAAATCCGTTTGTGTCTTATTTATGATTTTTCAAAAGTATTTTAATGTACCTATGTTTTGATTTGGAGTACCAGCATGCTATCACGATACCGACGAAAAGCACAGCTGCAGCCAGCACCCCAATTACAGCCACCGTGACGACATCATCCTTCCAAGACAGAGGATCGATATGCACTTTCGGATCTACAATAAGAATAAAGCGAATGAAAAAAAAAACACCCAAAATATTGCTTTTGATTTTGCAGACTAATTAAACGTACCAATTTCACATAAGAATGCATTCTTCTGTTCGCAGTTATTGATCTCTATGGTCTGGTAAGCAAATGCAGTGCATTGAGTGACGTAATCAATATGCTGAACCCATACTTTATCGCTGTATTGATACCACTGGTCCTGCTTACGAAGGAATTGCCACAGGCCGAGGTAATTTCCCGATATGTATGGCATTGATGCGTTATCCGACTGAAATAAACATATAATTATTTATTGAGCTATTTCATTATTGAAAGAATAGAATCTTCAATGCATTACATAATATAGGTATACATCAAATCAAATCAAAATGTTTTTATTCACAATAGAATTTTTTTAAAATTGCTTTGTGACGTCAAAATATGAGATACAATTTACGGTTCATGTTATAGAAAATTTGTCATTCAGCTTACATTTCGAATACTTTATAGATACTGGATAAGTACATTATATAATCATGATATAATGCAATATTTAACAACAGAAATATTTTAAAACAATTTAAAATATAGGTACAGTTAGAATTTAAAATAGTCATAAAATTTCAAATAGTCATAATTAACGACAATAGTCAAACAGAAAAAATTAAAAAACAATATACCCACATAGTTAACAATTTTCAATAAAATAAGAAAAGAATATTAAATCTCGATTTTATAATCATTCCAAAAAAAATCAGTATCATTTATAAAATCTACTATTTTGTAGTAAGCCTTCTTACATACATAGAATATCTTTAATTTTACTTCTAAACTGAGTGGGCCCTGTATGTCCTCTGGAATTTTATTATAAAACTGTATACAGTTTCCCATGAAACATTTACTTAGCTTACTTAGTGTAAATTTTGTCACTCTATATTTATTTTTATTTCTAGTATTGTATTTGTGATTGTTACAGTTTTTTGAATAATGAGATATATTTTTTCGTGCATGCATGTTTTCAAATATGTATTGACTAGGTACAGTGAGAATGTTAATTTCTTTGAATAATTCTCTTAGGGATTCACGTCTGCGCAAGTTGTATATGGCTCTAACTGCCCGTTTTTGTAGAATAAAGAATGGGCGGCTTACCGTTCCATAACAATATCTTACAGCTAACCATTATTATTATTATATTATTTATTTTGGACAGGCAGCTTTGCTGATACGCCCAGATCAGATCTTGTAAAGCTATAAACAATATTAAAAGTTATAAAAAATATTAGCAAGTTTAAAAAAAAAAAAACAAATTAAATCTATTTTTAAATTGATTGACAGTGCTTTTGCATTAACCCTCGGGCGGGAGAAGCTCACTGAGCGTTCAGCTCGATTTTTTACGCTATTATTGCGTTGCATATAATTTCTGTATTTCTCCTATTTTCCCGTTGAATCTTTTTCTGTTGCTCTGTAATATCGAGTCGCATTTTTCATGTTCTCGAGTTGCAGGGCTAACGGGAACGGACAAGTTATAAGGAACCTGTATCGTAGAATATAGACCAAATCGATAGGAAAATCGCCCGCGGTTGGAGGCCGCTCTTACTTTGCAGAACGTTCTTAAGAGCCCCTATCAATTTCGCAATGTGAAAACCGAAAATACACACTTTTTCAAGACGAATTTTACAATAACCATAAGATATATCTGATATTTTTTAATTCACAGTTATACAACACCTATTTATTTAGTATGTCTACGAAATTTTATTTTGATAACAACTTCGTGTAAATTAGGAAAAAAAATATACAAAAATGGTTTTTTACATAAAGACGAAACACGAGGTTTTTCAATTCGTTTTTCTGCTAACTGGTAGCGAAAAACGTTCTGAAAAAAAATGTGCGTACTAAGCATATAATATATTAGTAAGTCTACGATATATATTTTTTAAATTTATTCAATTAACACTAATAAAAAATGTGTTGTACTATGAATAAACCCAGTAAAATCGTGTGTAAAAACGTCGTCTACGCGTAAGAATATAATAAAAATAATTACAAGATATAAACATTTCAATAATTGAGGCATTTACCCACCCAGTATTTTTATTTTTTTTATTTAATGTCTACATATTTCTCTGTAATAAATTATCGAAATCCATGCTTACGCGCTGTTCATTCGCGTTAGTCCGTGCATTCGCGCCCGAGGGCTACTGGACGGTGGACGTGCGTTGCGTTGATTTCCGGAGCTCGCGATATTCTCGCGTCCTGCGCGCGAATACTCGCGCCCGGCCGAGCGCTTTTCGACAGTGGATATGCGTCGATTAAGCGGTTTTGATACTGCAAGATTTATTAGGGGCTATCCATAAAATACGTCACGCTAAATTTTTGGCATTTTGACCCACTCCTCACCGTATCAGTATTTTTTATTGTAGATGTCAAAAAAATGTGTTTAATTTTTAGAAAATAGGTCAAAACATTAAACTTTACTATCAGGGCAAGATTAAAGTTAGAAAAAAAGCTGAAAAAACACGAAAGGCGTGTGAATTTCGTAGGCAAATTGTTTTCACCTTCCTAACTATATTTAACTAATTTTTTTTATAGTTTGTTACTTTCTTTAATCTATAAATACGGGTAAAAATGTTGTCCATCGCCAGCGTCGGCGTGGCAACGCTGCAAGCGTCATTGATACCTTTGGATCGTAAGCGAAAAAGAGTAGGGTTTTTGACTTAAAATAATTGTTCAAAAAAAATAAATTTCAAAAAATCTATAAATATATAATGTATATTTGCAGAGAATTAAATAACAAAAATAAGACATTGCCTGGATCGTCATCGATGGGTAAAAAAGATGGAGATATAAGGTATTTTTACTTGGTAATAATAACAGTAATTTATAATAATATCGCAAAGGTTTCTATTAACATCTTTAAGTTTCAGTGGGAAATTGTATATAACCATACACTGTGGAATATAAATAGCGCACAGAACTTTAAGGGTTATTTCTACCCGTAACATTTTTTTTATTCGACAAAAAAAGTTTTTAAAAAAACAAATAAAATAAAAAAGTATGGCACATGAATAGTTTTGGATTATTTTGAGACTATATTTATTCGTATAAAAAAAGCAATATTTTCACGATTTGATATGTTTATACTATTTTAGCATTTATTATTTATTAAAATCGTATTTACGTGTATGTGCAGGGTCGGACTGGGCCTAAGGGGCCCGGGTGGGATTATGACTTTAGGGGCCCGCCGCGCGCCTAGGATCAAGTGATACCATCAGGTCAACCAATAAACCAAATGATAATAATAATCAAATAGGCACGAATTTTAGGAAGTTTTTAATTTCAAAGACATACAGTTTTATGAAAAAAGTTTAGTTATTTATAACTATCCCATCAAAAACAAAATAAAAGAGGAGAAGTTTCAGCTAGAGTGCCAATAACTTGTTAAAATAAGACATACATTTTTATATATTTTTATATAGAAAGTTCAATTAACTAATTGATAATGTATTATCCAATCAGCATTTTTTTTAAAAGAGGAGAAGTTTCAGCTAAATTGTCAATAACTCTTTCGTAAAAACTGATATCCTAGTCATCCTTGATAAGATCCGATTCAGTATTCAGAATAATCAATGAATCTAGCAGTTCTTGACCTAGTAGGGAACGAAGCCTGGTCTTAATGCGCTTCAGTGCTGAAAATCGTCTCTCGCGAGTCACTTGCGTAAATGACATTGTGAGTATTGTACAATAAGCTACGTATAAGTTGGAGTTCGTACTTATGTGCATATTATACTCAGACAAAAGTTTACATGCACATGGTATGCAACTTCGGCAAGCATCGGAACCTCTTCTTCCTCCTCTTCATCTTCTTTCTCAATCTGAGAATCTGAATCCTTTGTGTGATGCTCCCTAAGTGAAATGTGTTCGTCCCAAATAGTTTTAGAAAGTTCTTTAAAACTTTTTGCAAAAGATTCGAGTTCTTTTGAAAGTAATTCTCGATCAACATTGGCAATAGATGCGATTGACTTTAATGCATCATCAGGAATTCCGTTTTTGTCAATTTCGTGGAAGTTTTTCGGATCCAAACAAGCGACATCCTTCATTAAATGCTCATTGCAGTTGAATTTTTCATCTATTTTAACTAGAGTCGTGTTGATGATGACCTTGTATACGATAATAGAGAAAATTTATTTGGGTCCGCAGATAGCAGTCCAATTTCATCTTGACATAACTCATCTTTTTTCTTTTTTCATCATCGGTTTTCTAGATGTTCTCCGTAATGGCAGCGTGGTCTGTATTTCAACATCAACGTTTTCGACTTGAATTAATTCTTGGACCTGGGATTCAAACAAACTTGCAGCACTGAAAATGTCGTCAAAATGATCTAATTGTTTCCACAAATTCTTCTCCAAAGTTTTGATAAATCCCCAAGCTTTAAGGTAGTCTAGTGTAGGAGTTTGCAGGTATAAGCTTACAGGGGTTGATAAATCGAATATTTTCTTGAAGCGCAGGCTGTCAGAATTGTTTCAAGGAATCCATCAATGCTTTGTATGAAATGAAACCTTTGGCTCGAACTCCGTGCTCAAAGATATGGCACTTAGAGTCTTTATCAACGCAACGTATCGAATTTTCTCCATGATGGTTGTCAATGCTTTGTCTTTGGCCCACCATCTCGTTTTTCCGATGTTCTGTAATCGTCTCAACTTGTCTCTACCAGCTGTTATTTCCGCGATTTTGTCCACCCACACGCGCTCGAATGATTCGTGAATAAATACACTTGTAGACTCCAAGATGCCGAATAAATTCTATGCTTCAGTACAACTTAACGTACAACTTCAGTACAACTTGGAAAGCCGAGCCTGTCAAAATGTTACTGTCGAATAAATTGAATGTAGCAATTATTTATTACGCAACTATAATGAAAAGAACTTGAATTTGACGAAAGATACATCGATGCCAATTGGTGAACGAAGACCGCTCAATAGTGATCGACTCAAACGTCTACGGATATCCGTTAAATCGGCAGTTTGATACAGGAAAGCGCAAAATCTTCCCTTGGTAGACAGATAAATAATCTACAAAACGACATTTTAAACAGTCCGAAGCATATATTTGAGAACACACAAATTTTGAAAACTATTTCTGCACAGCTGAAAAAAACTAGATCCAAGCAGTGTCCCCACAGTAAACACTTTACTGCGGAAATTAAATTCAAATACCTCCAACTTCGAATATCATGCTCGAAGTCTCCTATACAATTTAAACATCAACAGAGCTGGACAATTCAATGCTATCGTCGCAAAATTTATTGGAGTAAAACGCATTAATTTTGCTTTGAAAGATTCCTACAAACTAAGGTGTTACGTGGTAGTAGTGGTGTATAATACGGGAACATTGGTATATAAACTACATAAAACAATTTTCGATAAAAGCCCATCTACTAATGTGAAAAAAATTGAACAGCAGAAACTTATTCCGAATACTAGGACGAAGACAACAAAGCAAAAATACGTCTTTTATTCAACGCCGATAGTAGTGACTACGGGGAAGCATGTCAAAAGCCAGACATGTCATCGGATGAGTATGAAATAGCCAAGGAGCTGTTTTTGGAAAATATGAAACAACAAATAAAGGACCGTCACGAAATTGAAAGAGATACGATATTACAAGCAAAAAGCGCTTTATGGCTGGAACTAAGAAGGTGTCTTTTAACAGCATCAAATTTCTCCAACACTTGCAAACGACGTGAAAATATTAGTTCAGCGCCTCTCGTAAAGAAGCGTGCTTGTTTTCATTCAACATGTATTCTGGTTGTATTATATTTTGTTTTATAGTTGCAACAATAACTTATACATACTTTGTAAATGCCAAACTCACTATTCGCTAGGTCATAAAAAAATATAACCGATTAATGGCGGTATTTTATATTTCTGATCTTACATTGTAAGGTCCCGGGTTCGATTCCCGACTGGGTCACCATTTTCCGTTAGGATCTAATTAACGGAATTGCATTTTCGATTCTGTCGATGGAATACAATAACAAGACACACACTTACAGACATGTTACACGCACACATACATATAACACGTCATAGTAGGGTTGGTTGTAAAAGATTGTCATATGACAATAAACCCGCCCATATTTTCACAATAAAGAGTATAAACAAGAAATGATAACCATAATATGTGACGAAATTTTTATTTTCTGTTATTATTATGTATGTCCAAAAAAAAAATATTCAAACTTTTAATGACAAATATATTTTTTTAGTAGGTAACAATTTATCGAGTCACATATAATAACGTTGAGATGTTATACAACATATTTTTTACTAATTTTACATACTACTTGAGTGCTGATAATCGGTCGCGGATCAAGATTGTTTGTTGCCGCTGCGCCCGTATCTCTTCATTTGACTACGATAGTTCGAACGGCGACACCTGCGCTGCTCTGAAAATACCTAAACTAAGCGTGCGGCGAAATTGATAGGGACTCTTAAGAGGATTAGATTTAAATTTTGGACGGTTGAGTTTTTGCTGTGGCCTCGAAGATTTGTGTTGATGTTGAATTTGTAAGTACTCTTTAGCCCCGGTACATTGTAATATTTGTGAGTATTTTATGTCTCAATTATATCCCCTCTGTCTTCTTTGTATGAGAGTAGTCAGTCCAAGTAATTTGTCGAAGTTTTAAGGTGTGGTACTGATAAAAAAAGCAATATGTCTAGGTACGAAAAGAAACACAGGATAGGACAGTGAAGGGTGGAGATCTAGGTTGAGAGATAATGTTTCTTTAAGGACTCCTCGAAGGTGAATAGTGATGGAGCGCTTCTGACACTTCTGGGTGGCTGGTTCCATAATTCCTATGTGGATATTAAATGACTACGATTATGAAAATGACTGATGTAATGGGATTGAAAGCGTTTTATACTGACTGGGTCTGAGTGAAAGACCGTGACTCGATAATGAGCGAAGAGTTGCTCAAGATACATGGTCTAAGTATGATTATAAAGGATGTTATAGAGGAGAGATAATTTATGTAAATTTTTAGATTCACAAATCCTCAGCCCCACGAGGGTCTGAAGCTAGTTTCTAAGACTTGTGATTTTTTACGCTGTTTGTATAGTTAGAATCTTTCCTTGTTCTTCCTTAGGTCTGGGGCTCTGAGAGTGGAACTAGTCTTCGTTTCAGACTCTGCAGAAATAAAACAAAGGTCAGATTTATAAAATGATACTTACGAGACAGAACTCCCTGGCATCTCGATAAGTCATGGGAGCTCCCACGTACATGTAGCAAGTGTCTCCGACTATATCCCAACCGGGAGGACATTTTCCGTTTAGGACACTGGCGTTATTCATGTAAAACGGCCGGTATTCCACTTCCAGAAGCAAAGGGTTATCGGAGCGGTCACGGATTCTTCCGGAAACAGCGGAGGTCTCGTTGACACTCCAGTAGTTGTGAGCAGCATCGATGCGGGTTCTCCAAAGTTCCAGTTGACTAGAAAATTGAAAATTTAATGAAGTTTTGTACTGGAAAGATGATTGCTGAACGAGGCCGCTGTTGAATTTTCCGCTCAAAATCAATTATTTAATGATATTAATAACAATACTCTTATTTGCAACAATACAGTATATAAACAAAGGTAGAAACATAAGTTATACAAAGACTATGTATATAATATAATAGAACTACATTATATAATAGAACTACAGATGCTGCAAAAAGGAATGTGCTCAGAGCAGATTTCACGACTCACCTATGATATAGTCGCCAATTAAGACTAATAACCAGTATATACTAATACATATGAGTACCTTAGTATCAACGGCAGTCATCTGTCATTTAGTTGAATTAGAGAAAAAACAGTTTTTCTGCGTGAAGTGCACATTTAATATTTTAGGTGTTTTTTGGTCTTTCTTTTGTTTATTACTCCAGAAATTACATTGTTAGGTAACCAGTATCAATTACTTTTGACAAATAAGTGAAGTTATATTTAAAAACATCCAGATATTCATCCAGACAAATCCAAAAATACAAAGCATGAAACCAAACACAGGTAGATGGGCGTTGTTGAAACCAATATCGGCTCTCAATGAAGAAAAAATCATATTGCTGATCGGTTTTGAAAGGAATAGACCACACCATTGAAATGAGCACATTTTTTTAAATTAGATTTTTTTATTAGAATTGGCCTTTGATATTGAGTTACTTATATATATAGCTACATATGTATACTTATAGGTACTACATATAGCCATATTCTTTGTTTAGTAGCATTTTCTTGTATTCGTTCTTGTAACTACATAACGATTTTGATCATAACACCTCCTTAATCGATTACATACAATCGCCGATTAGTAAGAGAAACTGTCTTGAAAATTAGTATATTTTTGTTTCCGGGAAAAAAGTCATTCTTGTGCCCACACGGGTATGAGTACAAAGATTAGCGATTATGGGACCAAGTCATTAGATAGTATAAATAGCTAGGCTGTTTACAATGCGCTATATCAAGACATAGGTTTCCGTGTGCAGTTGTCTTCTTTTCCTCTTATTTTAAATGGCCCCTCTGTTAAGGAATGGTCCCCTCTGTTAAATGGCCCCTCTATTACATAGTGATGGGATAGTATACTAAAACAAAATCTAGCACAGACATTTTGTATTCTTTGGTGTCTCCACTCAACCTTATAGGTCCGTATAGAAATTCTCCCCCCCCCCCCCCCTATTTAATATAGAAATTATGAAAAATCGAATATTTATCTATTTAATTTTAAAAAACCAATGCTATAACACCAAATTTCGACTCACCTTAGCAAATTCGAATTATAGTCAACGAATCTATCAGTCGTCGAGACCATGCAGCAGATCATGCAAAATAATTAAATTCCATTAGTTTATTATAATGTATAATAATATCAATTCTAATTCAAAAAATCCACCAAACTAAATAATACTGTATACAAAAAGGGAGAGTACTTACATTGATCTATTGACTGTAATCATTTCGTAATCGTTATCCGGATTGAAGAATATATTATCGACGTAATGCTGACCGGCCGTACCGGCTACGACAGTCGCACGACCCTCTCGATCAAGAGCATAATTCCTGAAACCCATTAATTGTAACATGTAATCCAATTGTATAATCCATCGTATAACCGCAAATAAATCCACTCACCCATAGAATCCATTATGCGAAGTCGTCTGATAAATTGGCAATCTCACTTTATCAAATCCAGACACTTCCAATATCCTCATCCCGCGATTCGAATGCACGTAATTCATTGTGAAGTTCGATACGATCTGCCTCAACACGATGACATCCTTGAAAGGAGTCTTATTCCTCGTGAAATAATTTCTGTAGATGGTGACTTCTTGATACGGTGACGACTGGCGGCCTTCGATTTTTAAACAAGGCAAATCGTGGTTATCGTAGAAGAGATTGTTGTGAATCCATCCCTTGAGGGATGTGGCGGAGCCGCGCGAGTCGGCGCGCACCGCTAGACCCCCTTCGTTTCCTTGCACCAGATTGTTCTGAAACCGAAAACGATGAGTTGTAAACAGTTCAACTCTGCGGTTCATAAAGTAGGGTCTGCAAACTCCTTCAAAAAAATGTTTTATCTATACTAATAATAAAGCTGAAGAGTTTGTTTTTTGTTTAAATGCGCTCATCTCTGTAACTACTAGTCGGGTTTAAAAAAATCTTCTTGCATTTGATAGCCCAATTCTTTTATAGGCTATTTAATGTCCCGTTACGACCTTAGGAGCCGAGTAAAAAGAACGCCAAGCGAAAACGAAGTGTTAGCGCGGGCGTAGTGATGCGATGCGGTGGGTCAGGGTCCGGGGGCGGCCGCCTGATGATAATCGAGCATTACTGAGAAGAGCCGAACTGTGCATGCCTTAAGGGGCGAACTTATTTATCGGACGCGTTCGTCAGCTGCGGCTTACGGACGCGACTTAACCCTTCAGGCCTTGGCCCCTCAGCCGATTGACAAGTTGATGTCCCAAAATATTTTAGTAAAAATTAGTAAAAAAATTGAATTATGACACTGTCTCACCAAAATATTAATTACTGCCGAACCACTGTACCCATAATTAAAATAAAACATAATAAAATAAAACAAATAAAATTAAAACGGGGTCGTCACGCTGAATCGTGTTGTGGCCAATATCGGCCAATTGGGGCTCTAGTGGTTAAATGTATCTGTGTAATGAATGTCTATTGAGCCGTGCACATTATCGGACGTAAGTCGCAGACGTGACCTTGAGGCTTCGGACGTCCGATAGAGATCCGCAAGCCGCGTCCCAAACGACTGTGCATACTATCAGTCGCTTCCGTAAGCCGCGGCGTACGGATGCGTCCGATAATATGTTTGCCCCTTTATCTAGATCAGGTCGTGGCGAAAACCAGTATGAACTAATACCACATGAAAATATGATAAAAAATATTGTCTATGCCAAAGTACTCTAAATTATTTATACATATTCAAATTAAATTAAACGGGCGGGTGAAACCGCCGCAGGGCTCAGCTGGTTAAAAATAAATTTATTAGAATAATGGTTACCATTATTCTAATAATTAATTATTCTGTTAGGATTTTATTAATGATGGAATACGCATGTGAGGCAAGGGCAAGTATGGAGAAAATATGGTGCATTAAAAAAAAATCGTTTCCTTTTAATGAAATTTGTGGGATGCTTGAGCGCCCGCGCACCTGCCATCTCCTAGCTTGTCCTTATCCAATTCCTCTCCGATATTAAATTGATATATGTTATTAATTTCTGAGTATTTTATTTATTATGTTTATAGTGGTGTATTCATTTATAATATAATCACTACTTTACAAAAAACACACTTGTTATATATTAATTTGTCAACATGAACATTGTGACTAGTAACAATAACCTTGGCGGTATGGTCGTAAGATATTGTCGTAAGATATTGCCACTTGGAAATACGCCCACCATGTTGTACTCTATAGTATGTGCAAGAAATTCTTTCAAACAAAAAAACCAGCGGCAGGCTGTGAAGTTAAGGAAAGAATATGCAGAAATATCTGTAAAGTTCTAATACTATTTTCAATCACGTACCTATGTAGAAAGGTTTTTTTAACCCTAGTATACCCCAAAAATAAATACTGGAAGCGATTGCAGGTAAATCTTGATTTATGACCCAAGTGTCTAGCATAAATCTTGACCTGAATAAACCACTAAATAAAAAGAAGTATCATCCATCACTTTAAAAAATATTTGTCATATTGAAGATATCTAATTTTAGGTTCTTATCTTAGTAACCACCATGCATGTGGTGAATAAAGCTGTTTTTTCATATTTTTATTATAATAATGTTTTACTTAGAACTTCTTTCCAGCAGTGCATATATTCGGGGGAAAAATGCTCGCCCTAGGCCGCGAAATGTACTTATTTGTTTTGATTGAATTTTTTTGGTATTAAAATCGAGAATAATCCAAAGTATTTCAGAAAATAAACTTATAAAAGCAATATTTAACAATTATAATATAATCCCATGACATTTTCACCTGTGGCCCTAGTGGGGGTTCTCAAACCCCCCCCCCCCCCCCCATTAACTAATCCATGCTTAATTAGGAGCCGCAGTAACATTGTCAGCCTTCAAGGGGTCTACCTAAGAAAAAGTTTAGGAACCGTTGGTTAAACTTAAGTTTAAAATTTAAGGATAATCTTACCCTAAAGTAGAATGTTTGTGTATTCTGCACGTCGATTTCAATAGCGGATCGACATGTTGTAAAATTGCCATATAATTTTTGACAATTATTGATAATTTCGTTTCTCTCCATCGTTACGATAGGGTTAACTTCACCGACTGATTGATACGTAAATGCTCCTTGGCGATTTTTAGAAAAGCCGGAATATGATATGTTATGCTGGACATCGCGATCTGTAATTATTTAAAAATCACGATTAAACAGGATTGTAAACGGATTCACCGTTTGAAGTTTGTAACACCCGATATTTTGGCAATGTTGCAATCGTCGTCCAGGACAACGGCTGTTGCATATCGTCAAAACGTTAGATGCTACTAACTTCTTGTGGTAAATCCGTTTAAAATCTTGTTCATAATGTCAAACAACCGAGATAGTCTTCGATTTCATATCATGATTAAATCAAAAAACAAAAACGATAATGGGAAAAAGATTTAAAATACTTACTAAAACCGATTGCTGAAATTGGTAAGGTAACCACCTCCGCTATGAACCCATGAACGGCTGAAGCTCCATTGGCGAATAGCTTGATGCTCATACTCGGTCCTCTCGATCGGAACAGTTTCTTCTCTTCAAGCGATCCGCTTTCTAAATATCCCATCACAGGAGCGGTCACGTTATAAATGTCCCCGTCGTACAGCGTAATCGAGTCTCTGTTACCGTACGTTTTTGTGTGGTTAAACAAATTGAACTGCAAGAGCCGGAAGCCAAACGGTTTAACTCTGTAGACACTGTTGAATATTTTCACACAGTTCACGGGATTATTATCATATTTATAGTAGAGCAATACTTTCTCTTCGATGGTTATCACTTTTGACGTGTCGCAAATGTCCACCATTGAGAACATATGATAAGGGAGGTTTAATTCTTTAAGCGGGGAGAAGCTGGATTCGTCCGATTCTCGCCCCTCTCCGGTTAGGGAGATGCTGTTGATGCCGATGCCGAGCGAATCATGTATCTGATTGAACATTAGATTCATCGTTTCGCTGGGAGAAATCAGATTGATGCCGTGGTGAGCGGATTTCGTGATGTTCACAAAGTTGATGCGCGGGCTTTTCACGATGCTTTGAATGGCGGGAGATTTTTCATTATGGAGCATGCCGGCGCCTTCGATCTTTACAAATTCCAAAATGCTCTCCTTCCGCTGTACGGTCTCATGAGTGTGGATATCGTGAATGCGATGCTCGTACAACGTATATTCGAATTCTGGATTAGCAAACCGTATTCCACCCCAGTACTCTTGCTGCGGATCTAGATTTCTTTTGCCGCAATGGATGAAAATGAACATGGAATCCCATTTGCACTCGTGTCTATGCCCATATAATTGTCCGTTGAGTCGAATGGGGCAATCCTCGTAGTGCGATTCGGTTCCTTTGCACTGCAAGGGCTCCGGCCACGACCAGATGCGCGCGAGGGAACCACTGTGATACTCGATCCGACGATCGTAATCAAAATATACATTAATCGGATCAAATCCTAACTCCCGGCAGACGACCTGCGCGTTCCTTTCCGTAAATCGCGTATCGCACATCGGAATCCATTGAAAAGTTGTCCTATTGTAATACTCCCAAAATCCTTCGTTTACTTTCTCACCAAAATCGTTCACGGACGAACAGTTTCCGAATCCGCTGCATAATCGAATCGACTCCTGCACGACCATCTGCTCCAACTGACGTTTCTCTCTCCGTCGAACGTCCCTCTCGATTCTGTTATTATCAATATTACCAGCAACCGACAACGGAGCCATTTCAATCTCGTATCCTTTAACGCCCTGCGCTATAAGTGTACCCAAAACCAAAATCCCGACGTCCGGCGCGAACTCCATTCTGACTCCTGGCGTGATCGTAAGAGTGGCACCCGGCATCACGGTTATGTCTGATTTAATGATGTACGGCGTTCCTCTTCGATGTATCGCCAAATCCTCCGTCAATCGTCCTCCCAAATTATCCAAATCGATTTCATTGATTTCGCTGAACGACACCGATATGCTCGAATCGAAGGAATCCTCGATCAAATACGGATGAAAATTCGCAATCGCGTGATTGTTCCAATCGTCAAAATCGAATATTCTCTTTCGTATATCGCTCTCGGAGTTGGAGCCCCACCAGTTTTCGGTCACTTCGAGCAGATTGTTTATTTTCGCAGTTCGGATTCCGGCGACTAAATCGTACGTGAGGACGTTTTGTCCAAAGAGGTTTCGATTTATTTGCACTTTTTGTATTCCTCCAAACGACACGACCGAAGCGGGCTCCGCATGCATTTGAAATCCTCTCGATAACGAATTTAAATATTTGTTATGTTTGATTTCGTTGTATAGAAACACGGCTACAACCTCGCCGAGTATTTCGCTCTGGCTGTCCGTTCGAAACTCCACCATAAATTTACCATTATTGCGCTCTATTTTATTATAATCAATTTTCATACGTTTTTCCATTCCTTTGATTGAAATCAAACCGTTCTGACAAATGTTATCCGTGAAAATATTCCTCGATATGTTCACAGATGCAAAGTGACCATCCACGACAAATCCAAATAGGTTATTGCTTCTCCAAGTGTTGTTATTTAAATATACCGAATGAGTAAAATTCTCATTGTACTGCCACACATAAGGCAGGTTTATTTCGAAGCCTCCCCCACGATTTCTTTCAATTGAATTGTCTTGCAAAATATAATGATAGAGATTGTTCGAGCTCCTCAAATCTCTGGCAAAGTGGAAAATTCCTCGGCCGTTATCGGTGATTAAACTGTTGTTGATCATAATTGTAATTTCCGTTATGTTACTTTCATGGATATCCCAAAATGGCGTGTTTATAAAAATCGCTTCTTCGATATTGTGCGATATCTCACAATTTAGTATCTTCAATGTTTCGTTCGCTTTTCTTAAGAAATGATCGCCTAACTCGTTTAAGTAGCGATTATAATAACTCGCTTGGATTCCTCTCGTATTTCCTTTGATCTTGGTCGATACGACTGTCAATGTGGGCACCGGTCCTTTCACTATCCGATTGCGGATGTCTTGCACCGGAGCTAGCAAAGTGCTCACCACTAAAACGGTACTGCCTAAGGCCGCTTTTCCACTTTCATACGTGAGCACAATTCCAAAGCTGCTGCTCGTCGTAGGAAATACGGACAGATCCCGATCCAGACACCACTTCGTACTCTTTTCGTTGATATTCTGCGAATCGTAAATGCATAAAGCCTCCGAAGAAAAATTGTGAATCGGGTTGAGCAACTGAATTCCGATCACATAACCGGGATTGCACTTTATATTATAAGTCTTCTGAATATTTGCACCGTAATATTTCGTCGTAACAATGTATCTCGTTTCTCCGTTCTCTAATGATATATCGGTCTGATACTCTGGGAGCATTATCGGATTATAATTTGATTCGTCCGTGTTAACATCGGGTGCCATGACAAACCAACCGGCGAGCTCCCTCTGCTGAAATGCTGTCAAATGGGGATTGTGCGAAATCCCTATGTAATTATTTTCAATCACTGATCCGTGCACTTTTAGACCCAGTTGCTTGAAACTGATTCCACTACCTTTGTTATTCGAGAACTCGGAGTTTCGAACGGTATTGATAGCATCAGCGCCATATAAGTCCGAGTAAATAATACCAAGCCCGTCTTGGAAGTTGTTTGAAATTCTAATACTTTCAAATCCGTGTCTCGCAAAATCGATCTGAAGAGCTGGTTTGAACATATTTGTTGCATAATCTAATAGACCGGCTTTTTCTATATTGACGAATTGTAAATCAGCTCGTTCTGATAACACTCCAAATCGTACTCCGGCCCACGACGTGTCGTAGCATTTCAAACCGACGTCCATGTCGTGGGTACAAGAATTTTCAAACTGTTCAACCGTCTCCGCTTTGCACAATGTTATATCGGTGTCGAACTCGGTGCAGTCGACGTTCGAAAGGATGATATCTTCCGATAATCCTGCGTTCGGTATTTTATTCCGCTCTAAATACCAGTCGTCGGGATTCAACACGAGACCGAGTTGATTGCATACTAATCCGGCATTAAGGATAGTCCAATGGTAGTTGCAGACGGTTCCCCAGCGTCCGTCGATTCGCAGTTGCAAACGTCCTTCATTGGAGGTCCGTCCGCCGAGTAAACGAATCGGCACCACAGGCTCAATCTCCACGATTTCAGTCTCTCCTTCCTGCTGCTCTGCCTCCACTTCATAAGTGTCGTTGTCGTTCGTCATAACAATCTCCTGTTTCAACGTCAACGTAATATCATTTGGTGAACGTCCGCGTGCATCTAATTTACCCGCGACCATCATTCCAATGGACGGCGGGAATTTTAATGTAACTCCTGACTGCAAAATTAACTTTCCGCCGGGTCGTATGTTGATATCCCGCACCACGTTGTATTCACCCGTTTTTAACAATTCGATCCCGTCCACTTCCCCGCCGACCGTATTCGTCCCGGGTACGTTAAACTGCGGGACGTACATAGGATTATAATTTATTTGCGTCGCTCCAGGGTTGCTATTGTGTAATAAATACGGCAAATAGATGATCTTTGCTAAATTATAGCGATCCTTCCTGTGAAAGAGTCGGTTGAATATTTTGTCTTCTTCGCTAAAACCGAGCCAGTTGAAAGTGCAGTTCAAAATTTTGCTTTGGTCTTCGAGTTGAGAACCGATTTCATACGTCGATTCCGGATTGTGAATTATGTTGCGATAAATGTCGACATTGCTCGATGATAAAACGATGACTGCGGAAACTCGACTCCTAGGAATTAATTTAGAGGAAACTGTATCGATATTTTCGAACGGTTCCCGTACTCGATTTTCCCTTAGGAAATTTCTCGTAAACATTACGTATTGAAGATCGCTGTATGGAGACAGTCCTAAGTTCACGACGAATTGTCCTTTATTTGTGTAGAACTGATTGTACTGTATTAAAAATGTCGCAGGTAGAATTTCAAATTCTTCATATAGGCGATTTTGAATTTGGTTTCGAAGTAAAATTGCGCCGAGCGATCCTTGTTCGAAATGATTATATTCGATTCGTCCGTCGATATTAAGCGCTGGCTGGATTCGGATTGCAGTTTTCAGAGTTTGAACGAATTTGTTGTGTCCTATTTGTAAGATCATCTTTTCTTCGTTTTCGTTATACTCCCAGCAAGATGAAATATCGATAGCGTTGTCGATGCTGTTATTAAACCAATTTCCAGTAATGTTAATCCAGCTGTTACGGCAATAGTTTCCGTGCAAAACTCCAACTTCGAGGTTCTTGAATATTTCGGAATATTGAACGACGGTTGATTGGTTAAAGTGCACATATTCCGTTTCTTTCGTGTTGTTGATCCATATCGCTAAGCCGTATCCGCTGTTAGAGCTCAACGTACTTCTAGAGATATTTCGGTTGCCTCCGGTCGTCGTGATGTTGATGCCGTCGCCTTGATTGAAGGATATTCTACTTTCGGTTACGTTGATATCGCCAACGCCACTCACAATTTGTAAACCGCTCACGTGATTGTTATTCGATATCGACGTCCTGTGGATGTGGATTTGCGAACGGAGGTTCTCTATGGCGATTCCTCTTCCGTTATTGTCTGTGATCACGCTGTCTGTCACTTTTAAATCGTACGATTTACTCAAACCGGATGACAGCCGGAGAAAGCCTAAAATTTCCGTTCTCGTCTGTGCGTGGAATCGTATGAATATCTTATTTTTCGTAGAGGTGATACTCTGCGGTCTCGTATTGTTCCTCAAACTGAATGAAGCGAGTTGCTTATCGTTCATCGAGTTGCCGTCGTAGACAGATATAAATCCAGTGTCGTTGCGATTCGTGAGCAGTTTCACAAAACTTAGAGTTAATATGTGACCTTCTCTAGTATAGAAGTATTTGGTGCAGTCTCGTTCGGCATTGGAATATTTGGACTGCTCCACAGACATTTGTATTGGAAACGTTTGACTCGCTGTCGTCGGTAAAGTGCAGAAGTCAAAAATGTCACTTCGGTCGTGCTTATCGTCTGGATTAATTTCGTGAACGACATGTTTGATGCCGTCACCGCCGTTTTCTGTAATCAAGCAGTTTTCAATTTGAGCCATGCCATAAGTTGAATTAATATAAATTCCGTATCCCCTGTTATTCCGGATTGTGCAGTTGTTTATAAAGACAGGAGCGTTCGGCAGGGTGATATTAATGGCGTTGTAAATCGATTTTGATATTTCGATGTTCTCCATTTTGGGAGGAACGCCGAGTGACTGTAAAGCGCTGGTTGCGTTGTTTTCCCGTCCGACTCCGGCGTTTTTGATCACGATGTGTTTCAGCGTCGACATAGAAGAGGGCACGTATAGAGTATTGTATGAGGTGAGTAGTCTTTCGTGGCGGGCCGCTTCGAATCGTAGGCCTCTCCAGTGTCTCGCCGGTTGGGCCCGCTCGTCGTTTTCGTGTCTCGGCAAACACTGGATGCCCAAATCGGGGTGATAGTCGCACATGCCCGATCCCAACTGCTTCGATTTCCAGTCGCATTGGAATAAATCCAATTCGGTGCCCGAGCATTTGGGTTCTTCGTAGAGTATGCGCGGGTGCCTGCCTTCTATTCGGTTGAACCAGTTGTAGAAGTTGCCGCCTTGAAAACCTAGTTGTCGGCAGGCTGTTTCCATGTCTGATCGGGTCCAGCTGCAATAAAAAAAATGTTACACTATAGAAAAATTGATAATTTGGTGATTTGGGTCATTTAACTTTGTCACCGACATCTCTTTCTTTTAAGATATCTAAAATTCATTTAATGAGAAGCTGAAACTGGAGGAAACTAGAGTGGTAACATATTACATATGAAAAAAATAAGTGGGGTAAGTATTCATTTGTCCTCTCATCGTACCGGTTATTTGAGAAATAACCAAAAACCTTTTCTGATCACACTGTCATTTATTTTCTGAGATGATAGAATACAATAATATATACCAGGTGCCGAAACAGGGTAGCGGTAGTAAAAAAGTAAATTAAAATAATATAATTGTTTTGTAAAACTATACTTTATAGGCACTTATAGCTAACTAAATGAAATCCATCATGTTGCTTATACTCCTCTATAAGAGAAGCAACCTCAAGTGTAGGAAGTTTAGTTTTTTTTCTAAAGGGTGTCCAAATACGGTAGCGGTACCTCGTTTCTTCGTTTACTCTGTGACGCGAATGCGAAGCCTCAGGGAGTTTGTGCTATTGTAAGTACCGCTTCTTGAAAATTTATTTGCTATGGAGTCGTTCATTTACATGCTTGTTGCATATGACGTTTATTATCAGAACAATTTTTATCATTCTGGCATATTGTCTAACGATTGCGGAACATTTATTTAACACCGTTACTGATGTTGTTAGAAAATTGATCGAAATAATTCAAACCACTTGATAAGTCTACTAGGTTTCAGTAACGGTTTCACAAATTGTTCAACTAGAAACATTATTACAATGTACCTGGGCTAAAGAATATTTACAAATTCAATGTCAACACAAATCTTCGAGATTACAGCAAAAAACTCAACCATGCAAAATTAAAATCTTATCAACTCAATAACGTTATGCAAAATAGAGTGGTGGATATGTGGAATAAATTACCATTTGAAGTGATTAGTGCAAGCTCTGTCAATCAGTTTAACCCCTAGAGCCCCGATTGGCCGATATCGGCCAAAACACAATTCAGCGTGACGGCCCTGTTTTAATTTTATTTGTTTTATTTTGTTATGTTTTATTATATTAATATGTTTTATTTATCAAATTGTCAATCGGCTGAGGGGCCGAGGCCTGAAGGGTTAAAAGCAGACTTGATTTTTACCTAAAAACTTGTACTTAAGGTCTGATCTGGACGTATCAGCAAAACTGCCTGTCTAGAATAAATAATAATGCGAGACAAAGTTTAAAAAACCGTCGCTGCTCACAATTTTAATGTGCAATTTGTGTGTACAAAATTCAATTGAATTCCAAAATTGAAGAAATCTCATAATTTAAATCTGTTATTTTTTTAAATTTCGGGTTAGGGTAATTTCAAGAAGTGTTAATATTAACTACACTCCAAGGCCCCGGACTCAAGTTAAACGAAGCAAGCCTACACCTAATTATTTCTTGTAGTTACATAAAAAACCTTTAACTAGTATTCAGTCAATACTGCATCTGACATAGTGACGATCTCAAGAGCAAAGTATGGACACTCTTTGCCTACATTTTTGGCTAGGTATTTTAGTATGTGTCATTGAAGATTTGTAGATGTTACATATTTAGGCATTTTTTAAATAATATAATTTAAACATTTATTTTTCATTATATCAGTTTGGATCTGATCAGACTTATTATTTATTAGTATGTTCCTAGAAAACCAACCTAATCAAATAGATATCTAAGATAATTAATCAATTATTTAGAACAGGTAAATAGGTAATTTTAATGGTTATTATTATGTATTTTAGGTTATTATTATGTACTTAAGTAGACATTTGAAATTCATTACTTAAAAAAATGTTTAAAAGAAATGATTTTTTTTATATACTTGAAACTGCTTTGTGACTTAGGTTGATTCTATAACCACAAAATTAATCATTTGTGTATTATTTATTATCAGATTTATTATCCAATCTACTAAGAATATTTCGTAAATGAATTAGAAAAACGAGGAAAGAACAAAAAAGAAACGAGACAGGTTTTGATTTAAACTTCATATCCCAAAACTAAGACGGTTATGTTCCTTGCATATGAAATCTACCAGTCATTGACATTGAATATTTCCACACTGAAATTTGTACCGGTTTAGCACCTAAAATATATCCCGCTTTACACGATAGATACGTTCCTGAGGAATTCGCGTTATACAAAAGTCGCGCATAGCGGGGCTTGAAACAGGGAGCAAAAAGTACGGATTAACATGGGATATAAACAACCAAGGCGATTATTACAAATTACATAATACGTCTAACTGTTCAACATTTACGTGTAATTCCGCTCAATTCACGTAAAGTAGCAACGGAAATGATATTTTAAACAACACAGTAGTTGTAGACAGGCACGTATCTAGACTTCTTTCTGGCGGCGGCGGCGGGGGGGGGGGGGCGGGGGGGGGGGGGGAATTCAATGAAACAACGCGCGCGGCACCCGCCAAAATTGAATCTGCCCATACAAAATACGCCAGATTTCTGTGAGTTAAATTCCAACTACCCCCCCCCCCCCCCTCTAAATACGTGCCAGACAAGTCGCGGATTTTTCATTTTTCCAGATTCTTAATTTTTTGTCGATTTTATTTTTTACTCAAAAAAAAAAACACGGGGGAGGAGGGGGGTACATCCCCTGCCCCCCCCCCACCCCATGGATACGTCATCAACATGCGCGATTTTCTAATTCGTGTAATATCGGAGTCGTTATCGCGTAAAATCGCGTAACCGCGTAAAATCGCGGTAGGTATGACTGTATTTGAAGGACTTACTTTCTTGAATTAGTGCACACGGATCTCCAGTGTCCCTTATGTAGAATTTGTACTCTCCCAGCGAGAATGGAGGGCCCGTCCACGAGTCGGACGTCTGGAACAGCTTTAGGCGGCGCCGTCGGCTCTTCGATGCTTGTAAATATAATCTTGTTGCTCTCGGTACCCTGGAAATAGTGAAAAAAAACGATTTTAATAACTCAATTCTGGCTCCCACGAATTGAATGGCTCTAAATTACACCGTCCAAGAGAGCATGGCCAAATTTAGATGCGAACGCGCACTTATTACGCTTTCTTCTTTCGTTTAAAAATGAAGCTCAGAGGAGTGCATTTTTAATATCTCTTCCATTGGAACAGTTTAGTTGAATTTGTAAATACCAGGGGTTGTTTTATACATGGAACTGAACATCGCATTTATTCTTTTAATTTCTTTATTAATAGGACATAATAGTAAAAGTAAAAATCGCCATGACAGCGTTTTATATGTGCGACCACCTAGTAAACGGCAACAAGAAAACTTTTCAGGGCATCGAAAAAACTGAATGGTGTTTATACGTTTTGTAAATAGGTCAAAATGTAAAAAAAATATACTTTACTGAAGTAACGACTAGACTAAAACTGTCAAAGAATTAAGTTGTTTGCGAGGAATCACTACTAAGCAATTAGGAGGTATCACCGGATAAAAGCACCAAGTCATGCCCAAGAGATGCCACTGCAATAAGAGTTACAAGAAATCTAAGCAATCTGAGCCCTTGGGACATGGACAGAACGTTCCGGAGCGTAATTTTACACAAATAACAATAAAACACGCCTTTTTGGGGCGTACGAGATCTCAGGCATTAAAAATAAGTAATTATAAAATAAAGACAATAAATTTGCTAAATTAAATTAACAGGACACATTATATTGAGATAGTTAAAAGAAACAATGCCATGACAACTAAAAAAACGACATATTAAAGATTAAAGAGATCTACATAGTTACATAATAATATATGATTCAGAACAGATATCGTTCTCACGTAACTACATACAATATTTAAAGAACATTTGTTCTGCAATATGGAGAGTAAAATAAGTATGTGATGCCGAT
Organism: Micropterix aruncella; assembly: GCA_944548615.1. Classification (NCBI taxonomy): domain Eukaryota; kingdom Metazoa; phylum Arthropoda; class Insecta; order Lepidoptera; family Micropterigidae; genus Micropterix; species Micropterix aruncella. The sequence continues at coordinate 6,006,937 of OX155953.1, read as the reverse complement.
TCGACCATATGTTTTTATCTACTCTTTATAGTGAAATTTCATAATGGCCAACCCTACTATGAAGTGTTTATAACATGTGTTTATAGCATTTGTGTGTATAACATGTGTGTAAGAAATGTGTGTCTTGTGATTGCATTCGATCGACAGAATTGAAATGCAATTCCGTTAATTTTATCCGGACGGAAAATGGTGACCCAGCCGGGAATCGAACCCGGAACCTTACAATGTAAGATCAGGCGACCTAACCACTGTGCCATCATGCCGTGTAATTATCTGTGCAATTTTCACGACCATATGTAATTATCCGAAATATATTATATAACATACATCATATATACTAACATACATCATATATATGTAATTATCAGGACCATTTAGTAGAAATAAAAATTCATGACATCTTTCAACGTCTTAAAAATAAACTTTAGTAAAAACATATCGCAAAAAGTATCGAAAGTATAACGAATTAAATACGTAGCCACTAACATAAGAACCATTGGATAAACTTTTGATAGACTTTGAATAATTTGAAATATTTCTATTATTATTGTTATTATTCTATTATATTATTATTATAGATATTTCATTTCGGGGGGGAAAATTGCGCGTTCACAATACTTTCCCTCATTGTTGGTTGGTGGGCTGGGAAAGTAATAATGGAAAAACATAATAAGATTCTATTCAATTTTGCGAATTAAAAATAAAACAATACAAACACATGCATACATAAGGATTTCATTCTTGAAATACATATTTATTTACTTTCCATGAAAACGCATGCTGTTAAAGTGGGTCAGCCAGTGCATCGAGCGAAAGGGCAAGACGTCGATGTAAGGTAAGTAATAATAAATGGCCTTGGAGCAATGAACCACGAGAATGCCGCATTTTAAAAATACCTCAATGCAGATTGTATGCACGGAGAACTCTTTGTCAGCACTGCCTTGCCATGACTAAAGAAACACTGTACATTGAGATACAGCGTCTTGTGGCAATAGAGTTTAAAATTAATCTTCAATGTCTGTTTCATATACCTGCTTCAAAATACCAGACCTCATCGGTTATCTTGTATAACAAAGCAAGAACAGGCGCCCCTACATGGTGCTTTAAAAAAAACTTTGAATGTTATTTACTCAAAACAGCCATTTTCGGTTTGCACTTTGCAGTGTTTTGTCTTGACAAGACAGCGCAGTGCCGGCACTGCATACCAGAGCTATCTGGATATACTTTTGGAAATTGTACAAGAATTAACAACTGTAGTAATCATTTTTCCATTTTATTCTATTTTTTGGCTAGCGGTTCTCAAATCATAAAGTTTGAAAATTACCGACCACATGAGTTCCCAGGAATTGCAGATTTAAGGAATATCCTTCAAGGAACAATAACGAAACATCCCAGCATGTAATAGCAAATCAAATTTTAAGTAACTCTTTCTCTTTTACACTATGCGCCTACGATTTTATTATCGTCAATGAACAAGAAAATGTATAATATCCCATCGAATCCGGCATGCCTATTCATTAATTAAATTTGGAAGTTGGAGCACGGATAATTTTGCTGCGAATCTTGATTCCGCCAAAATTGTGCAATTGTATAGGTACGTCTGTAGATCGATCGATAAACTACAAAACTACGTATTAAATGCGACTATTTTGACCAGTTTTGTCGGCGTTATTCGGACGAGTTATACGGACCGGCGAAAGTCCGAATTCCAAAGATAGTTACGAGCTATGTTATCAAACTTTTCTTTCGATAATAAACGTCTACAGTACCCCATTAAGTTTCGCTCTGCGTAGCAGTGAACAACTCTCAAAAACAAACTCTGAACGTAGCAGGCTTTGATCTCCGTCAATCGTGTTTTTCGCCCAGATAATATGTAGTATGTTAGCATGTCAGTTTCAGCAGAAATCTTTACCTTCTTGTTCTTAATCTTTACCTTAATCTTCAACCATATTATTGCTTTATAAAAATGACACAAGAGCATCGATTAATCCGCCGGTGTTTTAGAAAAACGAGAAATCTGCAGCAATACCCAGTCTTCATTCAATATCCCAGTCAATTCGGCTTGGGATGCAGCGTCTCTATCTAACACCGTGGTCCCTATCGCTGTCTCTATCGACACACTGCAGTAAATGCTCTTAATTAAGGTACACGGCTACACTACTTCCAGATGCATATAATCGTATGTCCAGGTCGATGCCATCGCAAAGCAAACGGCGCGATTTAAACTCGTTTATTGAACCTGCTCTACGTCCTGCGCACAGCTATAATTTAGTTTTCATGCTAGTCATCTTATCTGTGCTGTTTGCCGTTTAGCTCGCGATGCGGCGGCCAGCCCCTGCACAGGAAGACAGACAAACGCGTCGTTTTATGTCTAAACGAGAACTGCATATAGATACGAGCGATTAGCGCGCACGTGAATTCCTTTGTTTGCTTGGCAGTTATGATCACTTCCAAGGAATCGCAGAAAAAACAGGTGTTTATGTTTAAGACCCTATCTCTTTCATATTTCTCTCCTTTTTTAAATTTAGTCAGTTTCATTCTCACATGCTTTCACTGGGGACAAACAAGACTTCCGTCCTTACAAAGTGCGACTTAGTAAGGTCAAAAATGTTTCCTGTATCAGTCCAACCATTTTTACAATAGGACTTCATTGTGCAAAAAAAACTCTATTGGAGTCTTGGAGATGTTCAATTTAAGAAAAGGGTCCAGGATATTTTTATTAAGAACCCAATATTCTATTGACGACTTTAACAATATGAAATTTTCTAATCTTTCATCATTCCTTTATTGCATCATTCAACTATTGACTATTTACATTACTAAACCCAATCATGATGATCGGAGATGGATTATCTGTTATCATATTAAAATTTGCCTTCACTATTTCTATTGCAAAGTTTTTATTGTTATAACTTTATATTTGAAATATTCCTAATTTGACTATTTTATAAGTGAATATTCGTTTTTGTTATATTTTGACTATCTGTATTTTTCATTTATACCTACTTAGGTATTTTAGAAGCTCAAATTATTTAAAATGAAATCACATGTTAACATAAATTGTTTTTACAATTTAAAAAGATAATTAATCTGTACAAAAATGAATTAGACTAGTATAACACATAAGGTAAATCATTAAAAAAACAAATTGACTATACTAAGAGTGGAGATTCCTACTAACTGGCTTATTTTATAAATTAAAAAAATAAAAATATAAAAAAAGGATACTTCTGGAAAGTCGCGCAAATAAATACTTCCCTATTCGTCGTTTATACAGGTATAAAGATTTTATGCAAATTATGGTCTAACTAAATGAATTATGAGTCAACCACATTAAAAAATATTTTAAATTATGTAGTATCTACGTCAGAAAACTACTCGTAGATAATTGCAGTGGTTAGCATTGCAGTCCGCCGAGTTGGTCGAGTCACGAATGCAAATATTTTATAGCTACTCAATGAGTCATGTCTGATTCAGATTATTATCGAACGGTCCAGAGTTACGCTACGACATCGACATGTGTACTTTTATCCAATACGATTTGGGATATTTCATAAATAAAGCACACATTTTTTTACTTAAGTATATTACATCGTACTTAAGTATATTACATCGTACTACCCCAGCCAGGAGTCACCCTGACCCTCAGCTGTTTTTCTAGCATTGAATTTATAATCCAAACATAATCGCTCACTTTACTGCACAAATTCGATGCGGTGCTTCGGGATGAAATGAAAGAGGCAAAGAGACAAGTAAGGCGTATTGGCAACGCCTCTGCCGGTGACCACTCTTACTTCTCGGTATTTCCAGCTAAGGATGCCAAATTAAAATGTGAAATTAATCTATATGTGCATCTACAGCACGGTGTTATGTAGTACGCTACATACTGTCTACAGCGGGTACGCAGGCGTGAATTCGCGCCTCCAATCCATTATCTTTCGGACACATTTATTTAGAAAAAGCACATAAAATACAGTTGACTTTCATTTCACGGTGTGGTTAAATTAAAGTCAGCGTTTGCAGATGGTAATGGTTGGGTTGATAATCAACTAAACTTATTACAACGTCCTGAACGGAGAAGGTTATGTTACAACATTTTCTAACCCTGTGATTAGGTCCAGGATTCCATGATTCTCACTACTGCACAGCCTGCGAAGTGGAACTGCGTGGTGGCTCCAATCTACTGTAGTAAGAGGCTAATGCAGGTGATAAAATCGAACTATTTTATCTAGTATATAAATCCACGTCTTACAAGAGACAACCTAAATTGAAAGCCTATATTGAAACAGAACTGAAAAAGAAATGAAAAGAAACTAAACAACAAAATGTGTGCATTATTTATGAAATGACTCGTATAGCAAAATAAGAGACATGCAATAACCGTAGTAGGTACACTATCTGTGTCGTCTAATTTCAAACTCCTTCAGATCCAGATAGGTATATTTTACAGTAGGATTAATTTTCTGTTAATAAGAGTTACGGGCCGTCCACATATTACGTAATCACCGAGGGGGAGGGGTTGGAGCTGAGGTTTACGCTTGATTACGTGGGGAGGGTGAGGGGGTGCCCGTCCTGATTACGTAATCAACTTTGGTCACCGCATCGAATTTTTTTTGGTCTAAACCTGCACGGAAATAGCGCAGTGCGGCGACGAAGATAACCCTTCGCGCGATGTGCGTAGATAGCTTGCGCGCTCGTCTGCGGTTGAGTCGCTCGGGCGGCCGGGACTGTTCCTGCGTGCGCTGGCAAGCCGGTGGCCGCTCTGCGTAGCGGCGGCACGGCTGCAACTCTGTCCTAGCGCGCCGCTGCACGCTCCAACCTCAACGCGGAAAGATTAACGTGGTCGTGTGGCGCATCAACTATGGCGGATTTACACATGGAGTTTCTCAGTACATACGCCAAAGCGTTTTCACTCCTCCCAGGACCGGAGTGGGGCAGTTTAAAAAGAAATACAAAAATTGCACGAAGGACCCGGCGTTATGCCTCATTGTGAAAGAGTCTATAAACACTTTACATACGCTGGATTCATGATTCTTCACATTTTCCGCAAATTCGGTTGATTACGTAATCTTGGGGTGAGGGGCGGGGGCTGATTAGGGGGGGGGGGAGGGGGTACAAAAATCCCAAAAACGTGATTACGTAATATGTGGATGGTCCCTTACATAAATGTATGCAATATTCCGTAAGTAAAATTACTAGTGCATATTTTTGAAATTTATTAGATTAAGCAGTAAAATAAGCATATTATTGTGTCGGAAAATAGGGTGTAGCTGGTTTCGATATTCAAATTTGGATCTGGCGGGTTTTGTTAATGAAGTCTAGGATCTGACTGCTTTTCTTACTAACTTCAGGCTGTGACGTTACCGAAACAAATGAGAACTAATAGATTCGCCATTAATCGTCATGATGTCTCGATGATTTCTTTGCTCTGATAGGTCGGTACGGATATGGCAGCGTTTAAAAACCGTTTGTCATGGATGTAACGGAGTTTGAAATTTAATGCTGTTTTTTTTTAAATATTATCTTGGAATGTGGCGTAGTTTGAAACGAATTAACGAACTCAATTATGACAAGGCCATAGAGTAAACATGTATTTTTTTTAACTAGATCTGGCAGAGTTTGATATTGGATGACACAATTATTCTCTGGAGGTATTGAGTATTATCGAGCACAGTTACACCTAGAAACTGTAATTATAGTTACCAACAGCTTGAGGGCGCACATATAAATAAAAAGATTACAAGTGGTAACATATTATTTATAAATAAGATAAAAACGAATTTACTGCGAATTTACTGTTTGTCGAGTGACTGATATCTATTTAGTACATACACTTAAAATATTTGTGTAAAAAATATTAAAAAGGCGAGTCAGTTGCGCTCTCCATATCTGTCGGCAAGTAAGTATTATCTGTTCACATCAATTGCAAAGCATGACATTTTATAAATAAAAAATTCTCAGGTCGGATGCCAATTGCAGACGAGCGAATAGCATTGCAAATTAGAAAGCGAACGCATCGAACTTTAATTTCAACTCTGTATTGCATTATGTGTTTTCTGTCATGGTTTTGAAGGAATTTAAATCCACGAAGATTCAAACAACAAAAAACAGCTGTTATTACGGTTTTTTTCACGAAGATACAAACAACAAAAAATACTGCTATTACGGTTTTTTCGTGAGTTAAACGGAACGGCGCGCTTCTTTCCGAACTTCAATGTCAATTCTGTATTGCATTTTGTATTTTCTCCCATGGTTTTGCAGGAATTTAAATTCACGAAGATTCAAACAACAAAAAAACAGCCGTTATTACGGGGTTTTTGTAAGTTAAACGGTTCGGCGCGCTTCTTTCCTACCTTAATTTCAATTCTGTATTGCATTTTGTGTTTTCTCCCATGGTATCGCAGGAATTTAAATCCACGAAGATTCAAACGTCAAAAAACAGCTGCTATTACGGTTTTTTCGTCAGTTAAACGGAACGGCGCGCTTCTTTCCGAACTTCAATGTCAATTCTGTATTGTATTTGCATTTTCCCCCATGGTTTAGCCGGAATTTAAATTCGCGAAGATTCAAACGTCAAAAAACAGCTGTTATTACGGTTGAACGGCGCACTTAGTTCCGAACTTTAATTTCAATTCTGTATTGCATTATGTGATTTCTCCTATGGTTTTGGACGAATTTAAATCCACGAAGACTCTAACAACAAACAACAGCAGTTATTACGGTTTTTTCGTAAGTTAAACGGAACGGCGCGCTTCTTTCCGAACTTTAATTTCAATTCTATATTACCTTTTGTGTTTTCTCCAAAGGTTTTGCAGGAATTTAAGTCCACGAAGAATCAAACAACAAAAACAGCTGTTATTACAGCTTTTACGTAAGTTAAATGGAACGGCGCGCTTTTTTCGAACTTTAATTTCAATTCTGTTTTGCTTTTTGTATTTTCACCCATGGTTTTCATGGATTTAAATCCACATTCAAACTTCAAAAACAGCTGTTATTACGGTCTTTTCGTGAGTTAAACGGATCGACGCGCTTCGTCACGCCCTCAATAGCTTAGCTAGGGATTTGGACATAGTTAAGCTAAACAAAGGCTGCCCGCTGTTCGACATTCAAGATTTTAACGCAGAAAAAACGACCTTTAGTTGCGGACGCGCGATGATAATTTGAGTAAAAAATTGACGACGGTTAATAAGTAAATGACCGTTACGTGATTGCAATTAAAATAGAAGTAAACTTAAAAGAAAATCCTGTCTTGATGTTTACATCCGATTTTCTAAGATATGAGCGCGTTTTTCTCCGATCATAAATTTTAATCTCATCGGAACGCCTCGGAATGTTCCTCAGTATGCAAATCGGTTTATTTTGTTCGTAAACCGGTTTGTCCGAAGCGTCCGAAGGCTGAAACGGCCGTTGAACGGCTTCTTTCTGTTTACTGGCGCCCATTGAAGTGGCATTTTAGACTACTGAACTTATAAACCGCGTGTTTTCATCAATGTCACGTACAGGCGATCACCGCCAACTTTATGTCCTATCGCTGAATACACGCAAGTCACACCTGGGTCTGGGGTTGTTGTGAAGGCGTTGGGATTGTTAAATTTAAAAGGCTGTCGTTGCAACAAAGACGTGGATCGTGACTTGCTTCGATAATTAAAGTTGCTTGCTCGCTATCCACGTACGACAGGAATGGTATTTATTTATTTATTTATTTAAAGAAATGCGCATTTTTTTAACTACAGTACCTACATTATAAAATTATCATTAGAGGCTCCGTTGTAAATAGTAGCAAAAAAGAGAGTACCGCAGCCCAGTTCATCTTCAGATCAACGCCGCCTAACTAGGCACAGGCCCGTACTAAGGCAAGCGTACCAAGTAAACAGTGGCTTGTGCATACGTCAAACTACATAACTTTTAAAAAAAGTATCTAATAATATTAAGAAATAACTTTAGGTAATAAACAAGGTACTAACAAATTAATCATTAATCTAAAAACTAGGTCATTGATATGTCAATGCGTCTGTCAGTCTAAGTCAGTCTGCAAATAATATTTTAAAAATACCCTATCATAAAACACATAATAAAATAAATAGTACTAGTGGTATGAAACCAAATTTTTCAAAAACACGAGACGTGGATAGGCTAAACGGAAGTAGCGGTTTTTTTGTAATTCTATTTTTAAAATATACTAACTTAAAATATGAGACTTTTAGCCAGGGTTTGTTTGAGTGAGAAAAACATATGTTCTGTCTGTAAACCAAAAATATAGCTGAGTTTTAAAAAAAATACATTTTAGTTAAATTTATACCGTATAAAAAAATCATCTTAATAAAAATGACATTGATCGTTGTCCCCCGTAACCCTTCAAATGTTATCAATGCTGTGTCAATGCCCTCATAATAAATGTAGAACCCGTCAATTTTACTGAAGTTTCTCCACCTCATTTCACTTGCGTATGGAATTGCATTGGAAACATAGTCAGCGTCGAGTAAGCTAAGTTTCACATATTTTCCAAAAAGCAATTATCGTTATTATGACCAGCCCAGAGATTCTTAAACTGAAGTTCGTGAAATTTTCAAAAAAATAAGAATTCGATAAGAAACAGTTTTTTTTACAATTTACTCGATAGTTTGTTTCATAAAACCAAAACAGAGATAGATGCAAAAGTTATTAGTTTATTTTTAAATTATTGGAGATTTACAGTAGTTGCCGCGCGAGGTCTACAAGGTGGAACACATACTATCATTATGGTCATCATTCTGGCACCGCGAAAGGTGCGTTTTTTTTTTGTAAAATTGGTCACGTGAAGTTCCGGTCGCTGGACCCGCTGTTGCGTTGTACAAATTATTAGGGTCGTCCTCAAGCGTGACGCTCCACGTTTACTGCACCATTGGAGAAATTATAGAATCGTTTCTAAAATTGGGTTTTGGTAGGAAATTTGGTTTTGAAGCTTTGTAATATAGGCGCAGTGACAGGCAAGTGGCGCTTTTCGCGAGGAAGATATTATTAGCATTCTTTCAAATGATTATGCTATAAATTATATATGGATATAAGTACGATGTAAACTAACATAAGTACCGCAATGTGCAGCAAGAAATCCATATATAAAACTCGGTAAAAGGCTCAAAAAGGCTTTTCATGCGAGTATAATAATAATCGCTATATAGAATAAAACAAAAATCGGATTGCCCATTGCAATTACATCGATTTTTTTATATCGTCAACAATTTTAAGATCAAAACCATCAGGTATTTTATTTCAAAAGTCTGTATTTATGGTCCTAAGTGAAATAAAATTCATTTGGACTTGTTAATATATTAACCCGTACTTCATTTGCGTTAAACCAAATGACTCGCTGTCTCGTCTCGCTGCATCTGCAAAAAAGCGTAATACTGTCATCTCGTGATGACACACATCCCGGCAGGTCATTAGTATACGGAAGAGAAATGACCCTAGGAACGATCCTTGTGGACCACCTTTGGTAACAACTTATGAATTACTACGTTTTCCACTTACTTTGGTAGTTTGGTACCTTTTGGTAGCTAGGGTAAACTGATACAGCATGATGATTATAAAGAGAGGCAGATAAACACGCTGTATATTTAATTTAACTGTATTTAATAACAGACAAGTTCGTGAAGTAACACTCACTCAAGCCCTTTCAAATCGGTAAATTTTACGATGGCGCAAAAGGCTGTTCCCCAGAACGACACGATCGTTTCCGCAAAATTGCAAACTCGTGAATGCCAGGAAGTTGGCTAATATAACGGCGTTTGTGGATTGTTCTCGGACGGTGCAGCTACCGGTGTTTGCACAGATCGTGACCCAGCCCAAATAATACAAAAAAAGCGGCAGGAAATGCCACATTTCAAAATTTGCAACAGGCGCATTTTTCGTAGTGGTGTAATTACATTGTCCCGGCAATTTTGTCGAAAAAATCCCATCCGCTAATAACGAAACGTAATTAAGCAATGGCGGGGTAAGCATAAAGGATCGTGGGAACGTTATTGCGGCAGACAATTAATAATTGTAAAGAAACGGACGATTAGCAAAGCTGAAAAACAATAGATGCGAAATAAGACATGGGTTTGAATCTTCATGGTCGAGGTAAAAGTTATATACCCTTTGTATAATTTTTCATTTAATTAAAAAGCTTGTTTCATGTTGTTTACTTAACCCTAGATCGCTAAACATTCATCTCACAAACTACATGCTCCCGACGCATTCACTGAAAAAGTAGCTATTAGCTACTTTTCACTAATAAAATTGCGGTTTCAATTGATAGTCTCTGAGACTAATATTTAGTGACGTGTCTCAAAAACATGGTCAAGAACTGAAATATATTTATGTACCTATACCTATTTTAAACATAAATTCTGTCCTGTATTGACAGTGATTCACCCGATCAAAGGCTTTATTTAGCATGCTTTAGGTAAATCAGTGAACTACATCTACCTTTGTATTTTTATTTTTAATTATTTATTTGTCTCAAATTATTACATACTAATTACACAGCACAGACACGTCACAGTATGTTATATCATAATCAAGATTTTATAACAAATGTTATAACTGAATATGATTTTATACCAAATGTTATAACAAAGGATTTTATAACAAAGGTTATGATTTTATAACAAATGTTATAGTATACCAACATCGACCCACCTCACCCATCGGCGATATTTTTACCTAACCTTTTCAGACCCGAGAATTTCCTAATAAAGAAGTCAGAATACTGTTTTTTTTCTTGTCTTTACTTAGCAAAAAGTGGTAGATCCTAGTATTTCAGTCTTAGTAAATGTGAATTTTGTGTGTTTAATCGCCCTACCCATACGAACGTACGTGATACGTCCGCTATATTATCGCCCGAATGCAACACACCGTAATTACGTACGTTCAAGTTAAAAAAAACCCGAAACCCACAAAGCGTAGGCACGTGATACGTCAAATTATTCCTACGATTCTAAATACAAAAAAGGGTTGTAAATGAGTCTATTCTGTAAATGACTGATATATTGTAAACAAGTATTGTTATTAAGAAATCTAATAAAAAAAACAACGATTTTACCTACTTTTTAAATAATAACCCAAAGGTAGGGAGGGTGGTTAATAATTATATGATTGATCATATTAGAATATTATAAACATTACCCCCATATTTGCGTGGGTTAGGATCTCATGATCACCGACACAAATGTATGGACAGGGTCTGAAAAGGCTAATGTCATCGTTACTGTCTTATATTCTTCGGAATATCCTCACGTGTTGATCACACACCTATGAAAGTGTGAAGTGTTTTATCGGTGGAGCGTGGTTTGTGTGTGACAGACCGCAACTGACGGAAGCGGTTTGTCGCCCGGTTCACAGTTATACACAATGCGAGAGGTGAATCAGATCGGCAAGAGTCGGGTCAGGTCGGTCGACGTCGGCCCCGTACCGTATTTCGGGTTCCGAGTGTTGTTCCGAGTCGGAGCCGCGGCCGCGGCGCAGCGGGCGGACGAGCGGGAGGCGCCCTCGTTGCAAGAAAAACGTCTCGCTCGACACGGTCACGAACTCGAAACGCCGAAACGGTCGTTGGCTACGGCAGACTTGAACGCGGCCACTTGCGGTCCATTACTTTAGGTACGTAGGTATATAAATCGGGATGCAAACGGACACATCAAATAAGTACTTGCCTATCTAGAAACGTCCCTCGACTTTCTTGATGCAGTTGGAATTTCCAACCAACAGGTTTTTCAACCTAACTACTATAATACATAATATAATAAACTGTTTGTCAGCCAATAGAGCGAACTTTATGCATATCATATTTAGGAATTCAAATTACTACTACTACTATTTGTAAAGGCATAATTAAATCGACACCAGTGCAACCAGACTAAGAAATTTTATTTATTTTTAATAATACACTTGACAAATTTTAATTTCGTTTTATTTTTATTCAAGCAACCTTACATAACCGTCACTTAACCCTTCGCTTAATTTCCGAGATTCGAAAATTGGCACAGCTCTTCGAAAATTGGCAATGTTTTCCAAAAAGTCGAAAATTTCGCAACTAATTCTTTCAAGATTCGAGGACACATTTTTTATATCAATTGAATGTCTTATCATAAAGATACATTTCACAAAACAAGTGCATTTGACACCAAGGATGTATCTAGGGCGGGGGGGGGGGGGACCGAATTTTTTTGAATAAAAAATAAAGTGGAGAAAATAATGAGAATCAGGGAGAATCCGCGACTTATGTACCAGACACGTATCGGGGTGGGGGGGGGGGGTGTATTTGGGATTTAAACCCCCCCCCCGTTAATTAACGCCCCCTTGTGGGCGCTGGTGGCCTAGAGGGGGCCGGTAAGGGACCCAGAAAAAAATAGGGGGTGTTGAAGTGGTTTACCTTGAATTGTAATTTCATCTACATAATATTTTAAAATTCACTGGAATTAAAACCTAGCTACCTACTAAAGAACATCGATTATTTAGTTCATATATCTGCCCTGTTTGATCGTATACATCGTATCTGCCCTGTTTGATCGTAATATTTACCAAAGCTTTCGTAGGATAGCCCTTGAGCAATCAAGTGTAACGTATATTTTGTGTGTTCTATATCTATGAATAGAAAACTCGGAAAATTAGATTAAGTATTTTAATAAAACCTGTAAATTTGTACTGTATTATTTTGACTACTGGCAAAGGGTTCGTAAATTTATTTATTTTTATTTATTTATTTTATTTATTTGCAGCTGTTATAAAAACCATATACAAAAAAAAACAAGAACACACAGATTAAAAATTAAAACTATAAATAGACAAAGACTATGAAATAAAGCTACAAACGCTGCAAATTAGGGGTATCCTCGGGATATCTCTTATCCTGGTTTTCAGGACACACCTATTAATTATTGATACATAGGTATATGATTTTTAAAATAAAATAACCAAATCAAATAAATCTTAAAACAAAAAATCCAAATAATCATAATCAAATAAATACACAAATCGAAATAATCAAAATCAAGATATTTAACATCAAATGATATTAAAAGAAAATAACGTAATTACATAAATTTAATAATCTACATATAATAAATCAAAAATAATCAAAATCAAAATATTTAACATTAAATAATCAGGTTACAAATTAATAAATAAACCAAGACAATAGTAATAATCCAATTAGCAATAGTTATGTTAAAATAAAATCAAATTATGACATCTAAATATCTTCCTTTAATAATAAACTTTTAAAGTGGTCCTTAACCCTTGTTAAATACTGCAATTGATTTCGATCGCAAAGCCATTCCCAACCGATTCCATACAACCGCAGAATAATACGAAAAGCTGCACTAGAAATTCGCCTTGTCCTAGCAAGAGCGACTGCAATTTTTCCAATTTGTCAGTATCCTGCAACAATTGCGACGTGTTTGCCTACTGCCAATATTTGGAAAACCTCCACAGTGATTTCATACAACGATTCCAGGACATTTTGAAATTGGAAATACCAGACTGGGTGTTAGATCCTTTTTCAAACGTCAACACAGCAATATCATCCCATCTGGAAGAAGAACTTATAGAACTGACAAAGAACGAGGAAATAAAAATCAAATTCAAAAATAGCTACCAAAAATTTTGGCTACAAAAGCAAATCCCGAAATTATGCCCTGGATTGTAATCGATCGTTCAACGATTTTTGATAGCATTCCCATTGTCATATTTGTCTGAACGTGTATTTAGTGTTGTGGCAACGCTGCTTACTAAAAAGAGAAATCGTTTGCATGTTACCGAACGCGGCGACTTGCGGCTGTTTTCGAATAAATTCGAACCTGATATCAACAAACTTGTTAAAAATCATCAGATTCATCCTTCACATTAGGCTAGTTTTAAAATTAAAATTGATTATGTTTATTTTAATTTGAATAAAAGATACTCTTAATATTATAAAGTTGCGTTTTAATTGCTCCCACTGGTAAAAAAGTCTCGTTTAGAATTAAAGTAATGAATGTCATTGTGGTTTTTAAGATGTTGTAAAGTAAAAAAAAATGGGGGCGCTGAAAAAAATTGATTTTCAAAGTGGGCGGTAGACGAAATAAGTTTGAGAACCACTGTTTTAATTAATGCCCCCCCCCCCCCCCCCCCTGAGTGAAATTGAAGTTTGGATACGTGCCTGTTTGACACCTTTCCGTTTAGACTACTCGGTTTTCGACCGTTCTTAAATAAGCCCAGAACAAGCTGCCTATCCCCATTCGTCAACAGTTGGTCGTATTCGCTTTCTCTTTTGGCTGCTTGCTTGCTTGCTTGTTTGTGTGATTTTCAATTCTTGATTATGTGAAAATTAGTGAACATATAAGACGTATGGAAGTTTAAATGGCTACTTTCCTCTATAAACTTTTAATCTATCGTATCTCTCTGTTTCCGTCCGGACTCGTTTACGCGTAATCACTAATTAAAAATATCGGAAAACGCTTGCTTTTCGCACGTTTACCATCGGTAATCACCCCCAGTATAGAAACAAAATATAAAAACGCGCCTAATCTGTGTTAACGTCAATAATAATTCTACGGCCTCATACACTCTGTATAAGAAAGTTCCATTTAGCACGCGAAAAAGGTAATATGAAAATAAATCAGTTGAATAGTAACATTGATCATATAGGGTATAAGATTGCTCAACACCATGGTACGTTTTGGCAACCTTTCTGCGCCGGCGATATGCAGGTCGCGCTGATAGCAATGCCCTGCGAAAATAATAGCAATTTATTTGGCCATCTATAATAACATTGGCAATGAATCGTTTTTATTATAAAGGACTGATTAAATATAAAAACCAAATAATTTAACCAATGATAACAATAACAACATTCAATTATTAGAGTTATCTATCGCTTTGTCATATAGGTTGATTAAATCACATAAATCATACCTAGTATATAGAATTCCATTCATTAGTCTATATAAATTAAAGCGCAAAATTGGATACCACATTAAAAATTGCATATTTATGTAAATAATATCTATTAAAATAATAAGAGCTATGATTTCAAAATTCCTTTGCGTTATTATTTTATTTCGAGATAGGATACCGTTTAGGCGTGTTTAGCAATCCATCATTTGGGTTTCTGGACATAAGAGAAGATTAATCAATGTTTAGAACTATGAGTGTCATCTACACGTTGCGTTTCATAGTAAAATCCTAGCTGACCTACCTATATAATCGATGTTCGTATTAGGCTCCGTTTTAGAACGTCTAGAACCGGAACTTGGCACCAAAATACTTTACAAAAAGAAACGGAAGAAACGGAACTGAAGAAACGGAACGTTTAATGTTTATTTTTATCTTTGACTACAATCTCACTTACTCGTATAGGCTTTTGAAGATCGAAGACAGAAGAAAGGCAGGCAACACTATTGCATGGCAGTTGGTGCATTACCGGGCGGGAGTATCGCCCCAGATGCGAGTACCTGATTGTCAGTAGCATCTTCACGCTCCGGGGAGCAAACACAGGGCCGCCGGTGCATTAGGAGTCACGTAACTGGAACACGCCACCGGATCGAAGCTCAAGCGCCAGCCGAACTGAACCACGCGAGCGCGAGTACATCCGGAAATACAAGTGAATTGTCAATTTATTTCTAAAATTAACAAGGCCCCGCGGAAATGCTTCGAAAACGATGACGCTAATAATCGGAGGCGAAAGCTGGTCAGCGTTCGGATTTCTTTTCCTCAGAAAATAAATGAGAATGCAAGTTAAGCAGCAATATAATTCAATGAGATAGTGTTTCATATCAATTTATTAATGCATGAAGAATGAGAAGAGACTAATTTCAAAATATAAAAATGGGGCAGAAGAAAACAAATGAAAATAATAGAAGTAAAACACGGCCCGGTGGCATAGTGGTTAGGTCGCCTGATCTTACATTGTGAGGTCCCAGGTTCGATTCCCGGCTGGGTCACCATTTTCCGTTGGGATCAAATTAACGGAATTGCATTTTCAATTCTGTCGATCGAATGCAATAACAAGACACACACTTACAGACATGTTACACGCAAACATACATATAACACGTCATAGTAGGGTTGGTTGTAAGAGATTGTCATATGACAATAAACCCGCCCATTGTGACATTTTCACAATAAAAATTATAAACAAATAAACAAACAAACATAAAACCATCACTCCGTTCTTGAAAAAAGTAAGTAGGACTTTTTAACGAAAAGGAAATACGAAGAGGTTTGGCAGAATCCAAAACAAGCTTGAACCAGATTTTTTTTAATGTAGTAGGTACAAAATAGCAGGCCTATCGTAATACAGCGCATAAAACCACAACTGGTAGTTATCATTTACAAGTAACTAAACTATATCGTATATGTTATTTTGAAACAATGTATTTTAAAAATACAGCGATCAGTAACAGTTTAATGAAAAACTACAAAACATTGACTACAAACGTTGAAACTACAAACGTTGAAAAACTACAACACGTCGCATAGATGAACATTAATTACGAACTCTACATTAAAATAAACGAAAATTTTTCCAAAAAAAAAACCGACTCCAAAATTAAGTGCAGCAGTCCTGTCATGGTGAAACTTAGAACGGGCTATCATAATTGAATGCGTATTGCGTATACAAAATTTTGTGTCTGCGCTGTTGACCGTTGAGGGGTTCCCTCGTTGGAAGCCAACCCTGGGTGCCGCAGTCCTCTCTTGGTGAAACTTAGAACGGGCTGTCGTAATTGAATGCATATACGAAATTTTGTGTCTGTGCTGTTGACCGTTCAGGAATCATCTCGTCGGGAGCCAACCCTGGGTGCAGAAGCCATGTCATGGTGAAACATAAAACGGGCTAACATAACTGAATGCGTATACAATTTCGTGTATGTGCTGTTGACCGTTGACGAGTCCCCTCGTCGGGAGCCAACCCTGAGTGTAGAATCAGATCAATCTTACCATAAAAAATGCACTGTCATAAGAACTGGACCAACTTAGGTGACAAACATTAAGAAAAATTATTTATTTAAACAGAATTGATAACCTCTTCCTTTTTAACCGACTTCAAAAAAAGGAGGAGGTTATCAATTCAGTTGTATATATTTTTTATGTTTGTTACCTCAGAAGATGGAGTTCTGAGGTAACAAACATTTAAAAAATCCAAATCGGTTCATAAATAACGCAGTTCGCTGTTCGCAGTTGTATACGCATTCAATTATGATAGCTCGTTCTAAGTTTCATCATGACATGGCTGATGCATTTATAAAAAAATTGGAGTGGTTTTTTTTGTTGTTAAAATTTTGTTTATTATGGACATGACAGATCGTAACAATATCCATCCATTTCCAGCCTCAATCTTGCCAATCCTCTTGAAGGCAACGTTAGATAGTTAGTTAAATATAGAAGGGAAAAAAGAAAAAAAAATCCTGGCGCAGAGATGCTGCCTTGCACTCTTGCACCAGGCAGCCATTGGCCAATGACAGATCCTCTCTATTTGAATAAATAAACACAAGAAAATTAAAGCTCGCGGATCATGGGATAATAAATAAATCTTCCGAAGGCTTCTCTGGCGCTAACAAAGGGATTTCATAGAGTAGAAATAGTCCAATGGAGGATATTGTAGTTTGGGACATAGCAAAAGATACAGCAGGTGTATACAATATTCTTATGGATCGCTTAACTCATGGATCAAGGATACCACAATAAACATAGACATGACGAGACTGGCGTGCATATACGTACACCCTAACGATTGGGCGTATCTAGATTTTTTTTACATAAGTACTATCGACAATTCAGTTTCTATCCCATGGTTTATCCATTTAGCTTAATTTAGGAATTACCACAATACCACTTGAATCTCGTAGGTGTATTTGCCCCCGTTATCTACGCCGATAACATCATCAAATTAAATGTGTAGGTTAGGTAGGCATAAAAACTTAAAAATCCACCTGATGTTTAGAGAGACAGCACACCGTACAAATTGTACAATTTATACATCGCTTGGTAGGTTGATAAGAATATTTGACAATCTACCATTAAAAATTGTTATTTTTAGCACCTTTCTGTAGATGTTGTAGATGGGGTTTTACTCATTTTACCAACTTAAGGTTTTTATTAAATTTAAAAAAAATGTATAGTTTGCTGTACATAATCGACCCTTGAAAAAATGCCCGACCGTTCCGAACTGTATTTATAAGTGCGTAGCGCATTGGCATTGCTTTTACGCATATACTTGTATGTATAATAGTAGATAGTAGTAAATGGAGTGGGGGGCTTGTAACCAGTCCTTGATGTCACCTGGATTTATAAGATCTTTTGTAACTACCCACTTTGTGGTTGGGTCAGTGGTCTGCTAGAAGCCCGGTACTGTTTACCAGTCCATACAGGTCACTGACCTTCAGGTTGGGCAGGTCGCTGGGTTCGAGAAAGGCTCGTCCCAGTAAACTGTGTCTTTTTGCGGCGATGCCTGGGTGAATGGTGGACTCCGGAATGTGGTAGGTTTATGTTACTTATATGTTTCTTTGAACGACGAAAAAATATAATTAATTGACAAAACTAGATAAACCAAAAAAAATAAATAGATCAACGAAACGACGATACTCGCTTCTATAGATTAGACACAGTAGGTAAATACAAAATATTATATTTACTCCAGACTGCTAATCTCCTTTATTTGTAATTGGGTGAAATCGGCACGAAACAATTATAGGTCTATCTACTAGCCACTTCTCCGATAATTATGTGTTATTAAAAGAAACGACAGTAAAACAGAAAGCAAGTATATTTGAGTAACGGAAGCTGTAATTGCTGGTTCGGTATACCTAATAATACACATATCCAAGAGAACCGAGAAGCTTCCTACCGTTGAAACGATGTCGCAATTGAAGGAAATAGGATATGTCGCGCCTAACGGTAACTTAGTAAAACAACGGAAAGAAGTTCACGGTCGGACGAAGGATTTGCTAGAATTAACGGATCGACCATTATCGTGTTAGCAAAAACCGCGCTTGTTAACACGCATGCAAGGCAGTGATTCATAACCATTTTGGCTGCATGTAAATAATGTAGGTTATTATCACGGTAGACGGAACAAATTATACTTTGTTTTTCGCGGACGGAACCCGCGACGGCCAGACAATTGAGGAAAGGGAAAACTGCGGCAGGCGACAACCATTTAATCTCACGCGACGCGAAAATATGTTAAAACATTAAACAATCAAATGCATGTTATAAAACGAGGAAGGTATTGTTTTCAAAATATTATGAACTGTAATGTAGGAACACAAAACGTTTAGACAGATTGTTAATTCCTTACGAGGGGCGTTCAAAAAAAAATTTATTACAAACTCTTTGGAACCATATAAAAATAAATACTGGCAAGGCACTGCTAAAAATACATCTGTTATTATGTTCTAAGAGAAACAAAAACAGTTTTTTTTTAATTTTTTAAAAATAAGAGTCATTTGTTTGCATCTGATCGAGCGTCTTGGCGAAAATGAAAAAAAAAACGGAATCTCGCGCGGTAATTAAATCTTTGCTCGATTTTTTTCGTACGGAGCGAGTATTTCAAGAATTACGAGATACATCAGGGGTTGATGCTGCCCGTTAGTGTGCTGAGCTTAGGCGTGGAAGAACTTTAACTAACGATGACCATCGCTCGGGTCGCCTGTCCTACGACGGCAGTCACTGAAGAAATGGGTAAAAAAGTAGAAAAAAATTATTTGGCTAATCGTCGTGTCATGGTTCGTTTTATTGCCGAAAAAGTAAAGATTTCGATAGGCAGTTCGCATAGTATTTTACATGATCGCTTAGGGATGAAAAAGTAGAAGACTACCTAGAATGCTCACGGATGCGCAGAAAAAAAGTAGACTGAAGATTTCGCAAAGCTCTTTGCATCTATTAGAACAGGATCCTGACCGTTTTTGGCTCGATTCATTTTGGCACTCTAGACGAATCATGGCTTCACTATTACTATTACGATCCTGAAACAAAACAACAATCCATGGCCTGGAAATATCATGTCAAACTCCTAAGAAATTCAAGACTATTCCATCCGCCGGTAAGATCATGGGCTCTCTTTTCTGGGACAGTCGAGGGGACGTGTTGATTGATGATTGACCTTCATCATTATACTCTGAGATAATTATTTTTGAGAGCTACTCTAACGAGGGCTGTATTTGCTGAACAAATAAAAAAATGCGAAACGAAATACGTGAAAAACAAAGAGGCAAATTTGCTAAAATTGTTTTGTTTCACCAAGATAACGCTATTGGAGATATATACTAGCTTTGAAGTACTAGAACATCCTTCATACTCACCGGACCTTACCTGTAGTGTTTTCTATCTATTTCCGATATTGTAAGAACATCTGAGACGTCGACAATTTGAAGATGACGACGCAGCAGTAGTAGCCGCCGTAGTGTATTAAGGACGGGACTCTTCGGCGGCCGGGAAAGACGAGAGAACGCGAAGGTAATAATAACAATTACAGTCCATAAAAAGCCACCCCTTCAGCAGTGGAGAAAAACCCACAGGATAATAAGTAATGGATTTTATAACCATAAGTTTTTAGGACATCGAGATAAACAGTTTTCTAGGAAGGGTATTTTATGTTTAGAATGAAGATATATCAAGATTATAAATCTAAACGTTGACTATGACGAAAAATAAAAGAACATTGAATAAAAGTTAATCTCATCATCACTTTTTATTGGGCGCCGTAGTATGAAATGTTTAGATAGATTACAATTGCTCGTTCATTTCTTATAATACTTATTGATATCTGTCACCGTCGTATTGATTTTCCCTTATCATTTAATTTTCCAAGCGATTCCTAATCGTGCGTCAGATTGATAACGACTAAAGTAAATAATGATAAGCGCCGAAACTCGAATGGTACAGGTGGTGCGTCGGATTACAGTGTTATTCAGGGCAGGTTTCATAATCCACGAATCTATTAACTTGAATGAATGAAACACCAACAACATATAGATCGAGTTAAACGTTTAACAAACTATATAGTTTAACAATTGTCGGACGTATTGTCTTACATCTAACAATGTTTGACAGCCAACCAAGGTGGTGGGAGAAGATAATATGGTGTCAATAAAGATTACAATCATGATACAGAAAAAACAAAATACAGCCTAAAAACGAAAAAGCAAAAATGAAATGTTTCATCGTAATGTGCAAGGGAATGTCGGGTCATGTTTGAGTCGAAGCTCATTCTGCAAGAAGACCAAGTGGGGATTTCACAGAATTTGCATGTGATAGGTTTTCTTTTAGTATACCACCCCGTCACTATGTATCGAGCGGCCATGTTAACCAAGAGAAAAAGAAGAAAACTTTACGTTGTAACCTACGTTCTTAATATAGTGCGTTGCCAACAGAATCGCTACTATACTCTCTCATGGTACATAGTGTAACTGGTGACTATAACAGTGTCCTGAAAAATCAAGTTTTTTATTGGTCTAAGGACATTTCTTTCTGCAAAGTCTGTAGTTGTAGCACAGTCTTTACCTTTTTTACACGACTGCCCGAAAAAGGTGTTATGTGTTCAGGACAAATCTATGTATGTTTTCCGTTTCTTTATTCCACCATAACTCCTAAATGCTTGAACCGGTTTAGAAATGTGTCGTATTGTTAGAATCGTTTTGTCCTCTCATATAAAAAGAAGGCAGCGCCTTTAAATGTAAATAGCCGTGTTACGCGGTGCGTGTTGACATTCATAATTTGACAGTTTAGTTTTTTTCGTTCTTCCTCTTCGCGGCTATCAGGAATAGATCCGGTAGACGTAGTAACGAAAAGAAATATTTGAAATATTTATATAGCAAAATAAATTATACAAGTTTTAAGTTTCGCTATTCGCGATTGATAAAAAAATATAATTTTAAAAGTTTATTCAATATAAGAATGATTACAATGTTTACAAGTGAAGCAAAAGCGCAAATGAGCAGACGAGAGCGGTCTCGACTGCCTCACAGAAGCTACTCGATGAAATGTCTGGCGTGTCTACAAGATGGCCGCTTTTTATACTACGTACATAATGAGCTCCTTGTTGACGCAAGATTTGGGGAACGAGATTCCCCCTTTTAGTTTATCTTATTTTTATGACCTCTTTAACGGTTCGACTCTGGCAGCATCCACGATTACTCAATGCATACGATGTCTGCAGGAATTGCTTTATCTGTTACGAAAGTGGAACGTCTGCTAATGCTCATTTTAAACAAAGATAAAGTCTACGGTTTCCTTTGAGAATAATATTAATTAATATTTGGTAAACTCTATATAGAGTGCTAATGCGAAACAAAGTTAGTATCTGCTGTTTTGCTTATTAATAATATTAATTAATATCTACTTATTTTCTAGGCGAATCTTGATTAAGTTAATTCTATTTTAGTGTCGACTGTGCGCAAAGAGTATTTTAACAATAATATCTTAATTTCCTAGTTAGTGCATCAGTCGCAATATTATAGATTCGCATCTTAAGTATTTCATCTTAAATATTACATGTTGAGCGGGCCGCTGAGAAGTACTTGCTATGCTGTGATATGTCGCGTCTCAGGTGGGTCCTTGTGGTCATCCATCAGGTGAGATATTGGAGAATAGGGGTTGTCCTATAGGGGTTGGTGTAGCGCGTACGTAACATCTCCCTCCATAAGTCTGGAAAACGTCAGTTTGAAAGCGAAGAGTTTCGTGTTTACAGGATAACTCTTCTCGGCTTGGCGTGAATATCTCCAGTCGTTGTGCATTGTTGAGGGACTGTCATATGTGTAAGAGACAATCTTTCTTCTTCTTCTCTGCTTTCCGTCATTCGATAGGTTGTTGTTTGACGGGGATTCTTGGCGAAGGAACATTGATTAAAAATTTGAGGACAGAATGATTTCTTGTCGTCGTTATTTTTTCCTTGTACCAGCTTCCAAGTTCTCCTGTAGCATTTGCAACAATAGCATAAAAATATCATTACTATAGATATGATTGCTATTATAGTAGAATAGGCGTATTTCTTATAGGGGAATACGTCGTGATTTATGTTGTATAATTCTTCTTTAAAATTATTAATATTCGATTCTAAATCGTGAAATTCGTCCAGTTTAATATTTCTGATCGGTATGGGTTTTAACTTGATTGTGTTGATTTTCATATCGATGTCTTCGCAGCAATTGAAAGGGATGATGGGGATTATGTCATCTTCTTTCGTTGACGAGTTTCTATTTGTAGCTGTCACTTGAATTGTGCCAATAAAAGCTCTGCAGTTATGCTCTAATCGTAGAATGGAATTTTCGTAGATCATCTTGGTATCTAGTTGATCTCCGCATGAAGTTTTAATGGGTATTGGCTTTGTGATAATTATCAGCCATTTATTCTTCTTGAGTTTCTGTACGTTGTATTCGTTCAGCGATAATATAGTAGGGTTGCAATTTTCAGTTTGCAATTTGGAGATAATATTGATTTCGCATGGTGATTTCTCATTAGGGTTCGGTAAAATGTCGAAACAAATTAAATTATCTTCCGTACTTTTGCAGGAAGTGATGTCATTTAATCTTATATATTCCCTGTTGTCTTGTGATAGGCCCACATATTTTGA
Organism: Micropterix aruncella; assembly: GCA_944548615.1. Classification (NCBI taxonomy): domain Eukaryota; kingdom Metazoa; phylum Arthropoda; class Insecta; order Lepidoptera; family Micropterigidae; genus Micropterix; species Micropterix aruncella. The sequence continues at coordinate 5,983,371 of OX155953.1, read as the reverse complement.
CTTAGGTATGATTGTATGGAATATATTTGAGGACGGGTGTCTAATTGGTGTGGAGAATAGATGATAGGTATTATATACTTCGTTATTCGTTAGCGGTATGCTAAGTATGTAAACTATGCGGTTCGAAGTAGAAAAACCTTTCAATGTTATCAAATTTGCAAATTGATTTATATTATGTATATTTGGTATAAGCGGTAATGCTTCGTTTGCTGATAGAACCTTTGAAATATTCATAAGTTGCTCTAGTAAATGTATAGGGGAAATTATACTAGAGTGTAGCACTTTTAATTTTGCGAAAGTCAAGCTAGTTTCTATGTCAATTAATTCGTTATTTAGAAGCATGAATGTTTCTAACAAATTTTCACAACTGCTTAGAATAGCCAATTGTCTCGATAAGTAACGATCTCTTTCCTCATTATTATTTATGAAGGTTTGTATGGTTTTTAAATTATTTTCTAGATATTGATCGTCTAGTGCGAGTTTTTGAATTGTATTATTAAAGTTCTTAATTACTTTTGTAGTAATTGAGATTTGATTTTTCATCAGCGTTTGCGTCGTTAAATCATCTCTTTCGAGCTTGTTAATAGCATCGTTAAAATACTTTCCATCTGTGGCATCTAAATTTCCGGTGATCCATTTTAATAAAGAGCCTGCTGCGTCGATCAGAAATCGTTTCTTCCTTGTTGTCAATAATCCTAGATTATCGATTTTTTCGTTGAGCGTTTTTGATATCGATTTGAGCATTGTATAATGCGGTTTCAATGGTATCATAAAATGTTGTAAATTATTATTGAATTTTAAATCTAATTTGAAAACATGTTGTTCCAATAGTTGTAATGTCCTTTCGGCATTCTCAAAGACAGATTTAATTAATTTTAGGTCTTTATACACTATTAAATTCCAATGGCTGTTTGATATTATTACGTCATGTTCTTTTTCGTAGTATAGTCCTACGGTATTATGCAATGGGGTCAACGTCTGAGCAGCAACTGCCGTCGTCAGGATCAACACCCTGTAAAGAGACAGGAAAATCCGTTTCACTATCTGAACTTTCAGAATTATCTTCAGAATCTGAATTCGATTCGGGTACATATAATTTTATTCTATCGAAATGAATAGTTGTTGGTTTAAAGTTTTGTTTTATTATAGCCGTAGTATCATTCATTAATCCTAATATACGGAATGGACCTAAAAATCGTGATTGGTGTTTCTTTGAACTGTCAGGATTTTTAATCATTATTAAGTCTCCCACTTTATAGGTAGTATTGTTTATTTTATATTTTCCATCGTGGTAGTCCTTAGCTTTTTCTTTATTTTTTGTAATGTTTTCGCGTATGATTTTAAATAGGTTACTTTGCCAATTTACTAATTCTTTATGATAATTATTTTGTTTATTACTAATTAAATTATCCTCATTTATCATTACATAATTATGGAGGTTTACGTCTCCGTAAATTATTTCAAATGGAGTATAATGTGTGCTTGTTGATCTGCAATTATTATAACTTCTCATTATAGTAGCTATTATTTCTTTTTCTTTAAGAGTTGGATACTCTTCTGAGTAACATCGTAGGCTATCTGCTATCGTAGCGTGTAGTCGTTCGATTGCGTTACTTTGCGCGTGATGAGCCGATATGAATCTTAATTCTATATCGTAGCGTTTGCAAAAATCTTTAAAATCTTTGCCTGAAAAGCAAGTTCCATTATCCGTCGCTATGATCGAGGGAGTTGGGTGGTGAGATATATAGATTTTAATTTTTTCTATAATTTCCTTTGTCGTTTCGTGTTTAATTTTATAACACTGCGAATATTTAGAGAAAGAATCTAAAATAGTGAGGTATTTAATTTTGTTGTATTCGAATATATCAATATATAGTTTGTCAAAGGGTTTTACAGGTGTATCTGTAATAGTTAAGGGTCTTTTCAGACTCTGTCTACATATCTTTGCCTTTGCACAAACTTCGCAACTACGTACAAATTTAGTTACGTCACGTGTTATGTTTTTCCAATAGTATCTGGATTTAATTTTTCTTAAAGTTTCATTTATTCCTTTATGAAAACTATCATCTGCTGTATGAAAACTTTTTATTAATTCCGGTATATCTCTTATCTTTGGTACTTGTATAGATCCTTTACAAATTATAAATTTTCTCTCTTTTTCGTTTTTAAATACTATACTTATTATGCGATCTAAGTATATTTTATCTATAAAGTTTATATAAATGTTTCCTTTAGGGAGTTCATTTTTATTTTTAATTAGATCGTGATATAACTGTTCTCGATTCTTTAAATTGCAATTTAGCATAAAATATTTGCGATTTGGTTTACTAACGCTTTCTAATACCGTTATTTCTGATTGTTTCAACACAGGAAAAGACGGGACGTCTTTTTCAATTAATCGAGTGCTAGCGTCATAAGCGCCGCTAGTGGATTGAATGTTTGTTTCTGAAGCTATGTACAGAATATTATCGTGTTTTCTATGTAATACATAGATTTCCGAGTATTCCACTAATTCGGGATTTACGGGTGTGTTTATGATTTCATTTGTGAGCTTTGTGATCACATTTATAGGAATTCTTGATAATGCATCTGCATTAGTATTAGATTTACCTGTTTTGTATTTAATTTGGTACTCATATTCTGCTAATTTCAATCTCCATCTGGCTAGTCTGCTTCCAGGATCCTTAACGTTAAATAACCATTCTAGTGGTTTATGATCTGTGTAGAGAATGAATTTTCTACCATAGATATACGGTCTAAAATATTTGCATGCCCATACAATTGCGAGAAGTTCACGTTCTATGGTACTGTAACGTGATTCTGCCGAATTTAAAGTTCGCGAAGCATAGAATACAGGTAAATCTTCTCCTATATTACCTTGGCTTAAGACAGCTCCTACGGAATGTTGACTAGCATCCGTGGATATAATAAAATCTTTTTCGAAGTCCGGGTATTGCAAAATAGGTGCTGTAGTTAGCAAAACTTTGCATCTTTCAAATGCTTTTATGCATTTTTCATTGAAATTAAATTCAACATTTTTCTTTAGCAAATTAGTTAGCGGTTTTATTAATTTTGCGTAATCGGGCAAAAATCTCCTATAATAACCTGACAATCCTAAAAACTGTTTAATCTCCTTTGGAGATCTTGGCTGCGGAAATTTCACAACTGCTTCTACTTTATCCGGGTTTGGTTTTATACCTTCCGGTGTAACCAAATGACCTAAATATGCAACTTCTCTTCTAAGGAATTCGCATTTGTCCGGCTGTATTTTTAGATTAGATTCCGCTAGTCGATTGAATACGTTTTCTAGCCTATCTATATGCTCTTCTAAGGTAGTAGAGTATACAATGATGTCGTCCATGTAACATAAACATTGTTCTCCTTGTAATCCAGTTAATACATTGTCCATTACACGGCTGAATGTAGAAGGAGAATTGGAAAGTCCGAAGGGTAAACGTCGAAATTCCCAATGTCCGTTTTCCACCGTAAACGCAGTTTTAGGTATATGGTCCTCTTTTACTTGAATTTGATGAAAACCTGAGCATAAATCTATAGTAGAGAAGTATTTACATTTACCTAGCTGGTCTAACAAATCCGTAATATTAGGTAAGGGATATCGATCTTTAATTGTTTTTTCGTTTAGTTTACGATAATCTATCACTATTCTCCACTTTTGCGTACCTGACGCGTCTATTTTCTTCGGCACTATCCATACTGGGGATGACCATGGAGAAAATGACTTTTGAATAATTCCTTGATCTAGCATCTTGTCGATCTGGGTTTTTATTTCTTGCTTATGTATATATGGGTATCGATAACTTTTAGTGAATATAGGATTCGAGTCTGTTGTGTTAATTTCGTGCTTGATTTGATTGGTGAAAGTTAGTTTATCGCCTTCCAAGTAAAATATTTCGGGATAAGTTAGGCATAATTTAGTAATTTTTTCTCTCTCTTCTGCGTTTAAGTGTTCTAATCGCAATATTTTCCGTATTTCTTTTAGGCGATTCTCATCTATTATTATTGGATTATTTTCATAATTATTTATACTATTTATAGATCGAGTATCGTTTATTTTAGACAATTCTATAGTAGGTAATTCTACTAAAGTACAGTGTTCGTCTAAGTTGACTATTGTTGTTATAAAGTGATTATTTTTCACCTCAACAATTGCTTCAGGAATTTTTATGTCTCTTTGCGATGGCATAAAATTTTCTTTATTGACTGTACAACTTTCAATTTGTTTTGTTTTTATTTCGTCTGAGTAGGTTGAAATATTATGCAGTATTTCGTTATATCTGCTTTTTTCTATTTCACCTTCTCTAGATGGCACTCCTTGAAGACTAAGGGAGCAACTATTATTTTTTATTTTATTGATTAATTCTCTTCGAGAATAATTAGTACTTTTCGCGGGAAATTCACCGTTATTTATAACTGACGAATTCAAATTTGATTCTCGTGAATTTTCCTGCAAAAGAATTCCTTTAGGACTGCCAAGATCGACAGGGAATGAACCTTTTTTCTTATTTATTGTTTCATCTTCTGAAACATTTGTTTCCGACGAGTTTTGCTTTTTGCAGACCACGGCTGATGCCTGTGAACGTCTGTTGATAGCGTTTCTCGGCGAAACTATTTCTTTTGGGTTACGAGTGACGTCTACAGAAACATCTGTTGTCATCTGCGACCCCGTGCCCTTGTTAATTACCCCGCCTTCAGCTGGCTGGTGGCAATAACCTTTCAGTGTTATCTGCGGACACAAGTACGTTCCGTCAGAAACAGCTGTTTTTATTTTTAATGCTTGAATGCATCTTGGTCTAACTTTTATGGTCTCCACTTGTTTAATAAGGGGAGTGCTTTTATTTTTGTTTGGTGTTTCGCTTCCAGTCAGTAATTTTACTGTGCTGAAATTGGTATGGAGGATTTTGTTAGGGATATCTATTAGGCAATTATATGTTTCTAAAAAATCTGTTCCAAGAATAGCATCATATTCAATGTTTAAATCGCATACGTAAAATTTGATATTATCACCTGTTTTTCCTACGTCTGAATAGAAGCTTTCTGATATAAGAATTTCTTTTCCACTAATTCCGCTTATGATAGTATTTTCGGGATTTAATGTTTTTCCTTTTGGAATCATGTGCGGTTTGCAGACTGAAATAGCTGCGCCACTGTCAATTAATAATCTATTCTTTTGTGTATCCCTAATATGATATAAGTTTTTTCCTTCCATTATTGAGATGACATATCGTTCTCTTCGATATGTATTTCCTTCTGGTCGTTTTGGCATAGGTGAGGTTCGACCGTTTCCTCCCCGCCGTCGAAGTTTAAATTATGACTTCTTTTGATGACAGAAGGGCGGTTTTGCTGAATGACTGTTTTTGCCTGTGCGTACCGTTCGCCCGCTTCTTGTCTCGAGTGAGACGGTGTCAAATTACCACCGTTTTTAAATGCGCTCGTTGATGGCGACTGCAGATTCCCGTTATTTTTTCGGTAACACTCTGACATCAGGTGTCCCGTTTTTTTGCAAAAGGTGCAATGTTTTGTATTTGTTTTGTTTTCGCTTTTAAAATTTTTAGGTATGATTTGTGATGGTCTTTGAAAATTGTCTTTTACATTCATGTTCCTAAAGCTCTTCAAAAATTGAAGGTTCTCTTCTTCCGCTAAAATAGAAGTGGCATCTTCTATTGTTTGTGGTCTTTGTGACCTGAGTATTTGTCCGATCGGGTCGTTTAAACCGGAAAGAATGGTTTTAAGACCGATTCTTTCATGTTTATTGTTCATGGCTATTTTTGTATTTTTATCCAGAGTATCGTCTAGTGCTGTGCAGTTTCTTAATTTTGTTAAAAGAAGTTGGACTCTTTGAACGTATGAACGGGGATTTTCGGAGTGCTTCTGGAAACTGGTTGTTAGTTCCCTTAAAAGAGATTCGGCGTCTCTAGTGTCTCCAAAGTGAGACAAGAGCAAATTCCGAATATCCGTCCAGTTTGCAAGTGCTCTAGAGGATATAAATTGTTTTGCTTCTCCGATTAGCTTACTTTTTATCAGAAAAGGAATGTGTGCCTCGTTCTCATCGTCTATATAATTTATAGCGTGATCACATGCGGATATAAAATCATGAAGTGTAGTCTGACTACCATCAAAATCGGGTATAAAATTTGCAATATCTCGTGCTGAAAATGCCATATTGAAGGCAATAAAAGAAAATACCTTTAACGAATAACAAAATACGGATTTAAATAGGGATCTGGTGAGACTGAGTATTCTGTGGAAAGGAAAGTCAAAATAATGCTTATGCTTATCACTTACTTGACAACGACTGGTATGGTCATTGACATCTTTTTCTTTTTGTAGTCGTTTCTGCAACTCAGGTAGCTCGATACCAGTGACTCTCGTTCTCAGGAAAGGTGCCGCTGAAGATCTTTATCACTTTGCAGAAAATCGTACCGACTGCGCCAATTTTAAGTTTCGCTATTCGCGATTGATAAAAAAATATAATTTTAAAAGTTTATTCAATATAAGAATGATTACAATGTTTACAAGTGAAGCAAAAGCGCAAATGAGCAGACGAGAGCGGTCTCGACTGCCTCACAGAAGCTACTCGATGAAATGTCTGGCGTGTCTACAAGATGGCCGCTTTTTATACTACGTACATAATGAGCTCCTTGTTGACGCAAGATTTGGGGAACGAGATTCCCCCTTTTAGTTTATCTTATTTTTATGACCTCTTTAACGGTTCGACTCTGGCAGCATCCACGATTACTCAATGCATACGATGTCTGCAGGAATTGCTTTATCTGTTACGAAAGTGGAACGTCTGCTAATGCTCATTTTAAACAAAGATAAAGTCTACGGTTTCCTTTGAGAATAATATTAATTAATATTTGGTAAACTCTATATAGAGTGCTAATGCGAAACAAAGTTAGTATCTGCTGTTTTGCTTATTAATAATATTAATTAATATCTACTTATTTTCTAGGCGAATCTTGATTAAGTTAATTCTATTTTAGTGTCGACTGTGCGCAAAGAGTATTTTAACAATAATATCTTAATTTCCTAGTTAGTGCATCAGTCGCAATATTATAGATTCGCATCTTAAGTATTTCATCTTAAATATTACATGTTGAGCGGGCCGCTGAGAAGTACTTGCTATGCTGTGATATGTCGCGTCTCAGGTGGGTCCTTGTGGTCATCCATCAGGTGAGATATTGGAGAATAGGGGTTGTCCTATAGGGGTTGGTGTAGCGCGTACGTAACACAAGTGTTTAATTATTACACTCCACAAATTTATTTATTATTTTTAATTTATAATTTATTCCAATCCAACATTTTGGAAAATTATAAAACTACCTACGCCATTTTACCTACTTGGAAAAAAGTATGCATTAGTGATAAAACCCTGATTTTTTATTCCACTATAACTTCTAAACGCTTAAACCGATGTAGAAATATGTGACATTGTTAGAATCGTTATGTCATCCCAAATGTCATAGGGTACCTAAACAGCCCAAATGTAAAAAAATACTTGTTTAAATGTACAATTGTCAATAAGTATATCGTGTTTAGTGTCAAATGAAAAGTCTGATTGAATACATTCCGGAAATATACACGTATCTATATAGATAAATACGTAAACCACAAATATTTCATTAAAAAACGTAATAAAAAATCACTATAAATACAATAGTTCACTTTCTGTAACGGCATTCGTGTTTTTTATTCTTTTTAATATATTTACTTGTTATATCATTATGGTTAGGCATCACTTTGTATGTAATATTTTATTGCTGTAAATAAATATATTATTAGTAATCGCGGCACAAAGGGAATGGATAAAATCCGATGTTGGCAAACCAACACACACCGTCACATTTTCTGTTTGGCGAGTTTCTCATATTTTTTTTAATTTCTCCCTTAGCGGAAGGAAATTTCTCCCTTTTAAATTTCTCCCTAAAAGCATAACTAGAAAGTTACTTTACATGTTTTATTCGTTTGAAGTATAGAAACGCGCGTGCAATGCGTGCAAGTGCAGAAGATGCGGTATATTCAAAATATGCTGACAATAAAGTTTGAACATTTCGACGTGTCATTATTGGCGTTGATTATTGGTATTGATTTGTTTCGCTTTCTGAAAACAACCCCTGATCCTAGAAGCACTATCATACTTGTCACAGAAAAAAAAAACATCAATTTGGGCTGCAATTGAGCAGTGAATATGGATATTTGTACTTAATAGCCTTGAGTCATTGCCTTCCGCCGCCCTGAAAGCACTAACCATAGCCAAGTACTGGATATTGTATGCTTTTTCTAAAATAAATAAAGAAACACACTGATTTCTATCTTGTGTTATTCCTTATATGTACGAGTTTGCTGTTTACAGACAGGCTAAAATGAATTTACCGCTCGAAGTTTGTAGTACCCGACGTTTAGGCGATGTTGCAACCGCCGTTGTCCACGGTAGACTGAAGTGCTGTAAATCATCATCTGAGGGTAGGCGGCAAACTGCCTTTGTTACTTCGCAGATTATAACGGATGTGGGTCGGCGGGTTCGACGCGCGCGAATTTCTAAAATCCGCCGTGCACACAACACTCACTGTATTATGTGTTAGCCCTTGCGTTTGGCGATGGGCATTAGGAACATTTTAAGAAGAGGGTTCCACGCAGTAGAGAGTTTGTAACCGTCGTCTCTATTGAAGTTCGGGGTTCATCTAATTTTAATGGCTTCCCGGATCATGCGAGGAAAGTAAACGCGAACCCGCCGCCCCACCACCGTTATAATCTGTGAAGTAACAGCAGCTGTTTGACGGTTACCCGCAACGAGGCGGTTGCAACATCGCCGAAACGCCGGGTCCTAAATTTATAATGTCAAACAACTGCGAGTCTTCGATTTAATACTGATGATTTGTATAGGAATAAATATTCGTTGCTAATATTTAGTTTCTTTTCTATTTGTAACAATAAAATACCCGCCTACTACGATAAAATTATAATGTATTTACTATGATTGCATTAGCACGATAGGATAGGCACTCAAAGATGAAGAAACATTTTTAAGATCACTTGATCTGACCGTATTCGTCTGATAGATGACAGTTTGGAAAAATGTTGCAAAAATCATGCGATTTTTAAAATCGAAAATGACTCGACCCACTGTCACCATTCGCTGGTCTGACATTAGTATAATGTATATCTTATATATGGTAGCTGCATTACTCATCGCCTAGTTATATGCCTTAAAGGGTGCCAACTGCCAAGCTAGCTTACCAGGCCAGCGTGCCACAGCGCCTCGCTTTTATAGTTCCTTTTTTGCAGGAAAAACTAACAAATTATTGTGTTAGCGAGGCGCGCCGGGTTATTTTCTCACGATTAACGGGTTCTTGCGGCCGACATTGCCACTTATTGTACAAACCATTGCACTGCGAAACAAAGGAGCCGTTCGCGCCTCACTAGGAACGCGGAGAAGGGGACCCTGACACTCGGCGACCCAGTCACTGACCTAAGGCTTTCTGGGAATGCTGTCGAAAAGATGCGCGAACACTCCTTCATATTTGTATTTCACCTGCGTCTCTTCCACCCACCGGCTATTTGTAATTCCGCTGCGAAAGCTTCGCACCGTCGCCCTTGCTTTGTTTGTAAAGTCCACCCACACTGTCAATCACTTTCTAAAGTACATATTATATTAGGTCCTTGCCTTACCTTATCGTGTTGGGTTCGTAAAGGGGTTCGAAACCGGAGGGTGATGAGGGAACCGGCTATGACTAAAGCCCTCTTACTTTTGCTGTTCTTGACAACTCGTCCCACGGAAGGAGGATTGCCCAGGTGGCATTCTGACGCCATAAAGACGTCGATTTTTAGTCATCCGAGACGGTAGTGACGTCCCTTTTGACCGGAAAATGGCGTGTGAATGTCAGAGCAACACGATATCTTTCCTCAAATGGGCAGTCTGTCCCTTTGGTCAGTGGTAAGTCTAAGGTACCAATGTAACTGTTGTGGTAATAGGTAGGTACCTACTTTCAACACAACTGAGGTAATAGATACCTAATTTCAACACAATTTCAATACAATTCAATACAACTCCAACATCATCCCGTTGGTAAAAGTGTAAAAAGTAGAGTGACATTAAACGAAAACGTCAATGTGACGTTCGTTTCTAACCATTAAATGCCGTACCTTCACCTTATCCAAAATAAAGGCAACGTGACGTCATCGACGAACCAAAAAAGGACGTAAGAATCGAAACATGACAAAATGGACTTACAATAGAACACGTACCTTAACATTCCTTAAAATAAACTTTAATATGACGTCATTTACAAACAAATAAACAATAGTCTTTAAAATTACTAAAAATCGTTTTTTTTTATTATTCACACAAAATATTTGCAACGGCCTATTGTCACTATAGTGACAATATTTTCTGACCGTAATTTTTTCTGCTTTTGTCACGTTTACGTCAGGTACGTAATTTTCCACCTTGCAAGACGTCATTTAGACGGTAATATATCTACTTTACAAGACGTCAACTTCCAACTATAAATTCACGTAAATTACACGTTATTTTTACCCAACAAATGACGTACATGTTACGGACCAATAAGGGACGGACCTTAAAATGACTTAAAATGAACGTTATGTTTTCGCCATTTACGGACCAATATATGACGGACCTTGACCTAATGACCTAAAATGGACACCGCTTTTACGTCAGAGACGTCATTGTGCTACCTGGATGGAGGACGCTGCCAATACTCACCGTCAGACACAACCAACCCTTATAGATACTGGCGGGAGGGCCTCAACCACGCTCGGAATAACCCATACAATGAAGAAGAAGAAGAACAGGCTCAATCTCGCTAATCTTCTTTGCTAGTTTTGATCTACAATTTCTGGAATGGTGTGATTTTCTTAATTGGAACTGGAGCAAATGGCACCGTGTGACACAACGTATGTAACACGTCGTAATTTATTTATGTATGAATGGCGTATGCAGGCGTTTGTGGCGCGGGCGGCACCAATTAATGGCAACGTCCGCTTCCATCGAAGGTTAACCTTCAGGTCATATCGGGTGAGTTAAGCCAATTGGCCCAGGGCGAGGCTCCTGACTCTTGGCTCCTACTCCTCGTTCATCGCGTGCGCTGCGTCATGTCGCCCAGCCCAGCCAATGCGCGATGATCCCGCTATCTTACAATAAAGGGCTATTATAGCCCTTTACAATGGGATAGAGTCCGACCGAATGCGATTTCGTTTACGGTTTCCGAAAATATTTGGCTAAATAATAGATTTCGGTGGCTTTCGGTTTCGGCCGAAAAAAAAAGTTTTTTTCAGAATGAAACCGAAATGTAAAAACAGTATTTCATTCTACAAAATCTCTCGCCACCGCCTAGTTGCACACATTCTTACGCTGCGTCATTGTGAGACACTCATGATAAGAATCCAGATCGTAAAAGCACCTCTCGTAAAAGATACGATTGGCTGTATTCGCTTTGTCTTTCCTTGGTCTCATGCCTGATCACGCGTAAACTGATGCACTTATGACATATGAAATTTTTTATAAGTCATAAACTTGTCGCAAACTTGTCATCTACTTATATTACCTGTGTCCTTGCTTGTGGACTCGTTTACGCTTAACCTTTAACTGACGTGGTGGGAGTCTCTCAGACTCCGTGCCTGTGTATATGCCTGTATTTCTTGAACGCGCGTTTTGATCATTCTGTCTCGTTCGCTAGCTTCGCAACTAACCCTCCCGTTCCGGCCAGTAGCGTCTGCGCCACTGTGACGTCGACACTGTGCTCCAGAGAGAGCGACCGGAGTCTGTCAGACCTAAGGTCAGTTATAATGATAACTTTTCCATAGATCCTATCAGACTCCACCTCAGTAGTTATGTTATTTCGCTGTCAGTATACGTATTGCTATTTTTTAATATATCGCAAATATAATTTATACAAAGAAATATCACAGCTGACAATTGGTTTAGCTCTATAGAATTAATGAATAAGCTAAAGGAAAAGTAAATCACTTATCTAGGAACGATGAAAAAAAAATAAAAGAGAAATACCGTTAGAGTTTCAACCATCGAAGAAACGAGAAGTTGGTACGTCTTTGAATGGATTCACAAAAGATTTCACCATGCTTTCTCATGTTACAAAGCCAAACAAAGCTATCATCATGATATCGTCAATGCACCATAGCTCAGACACTGATCCACTAACCGGCAAACCCCTGATGATCGCAGACTACAATAACACAAAAGGAGGCGTTGACGAAGTCGACAAGAAATGCTCAAACTATACCTGTAGTCGCAGAACGCGACGATGACCAATGACATTTTTTTTATCGAACTTTAGATATAAGTGGTGTGAACGCTTAAGTTCTGTATCAAAGCTCATTGAATCCTGAAAACATATCAAGAGGTAACTTTTTGAAAAGTTTTGCTTGAACGTTGGTACTGCCACAACTAAAACTTCCTGTGTATATTGACAGACTGCCACGCGAATTGAAAATGACCATAAGTAGAATTTTTGGAAAAGATCTACTTCCAGCACCACCTAGAGTATACGAGGATCCAAGTAATTCCAGGAAGTACTGTGTCATCTGCCCTAGCCGACTTAAAGGAAAAACTAGGTTCGCATGCTGTGAGTGTCACAAACCAATTTGCCTGGGATGTTCAAAAAATATACATATGTACTGAAAGCACAATGAATGTAAATTAATACAGAAATAATATATATATAATTAATTTATTATTAAAGTGTTTTTTTAACTATACATACATACTTTCAATTAGATTTTAGATTCTGGAATAAGATACAAAAATATTATAGAAAAATATCAATTTGAAATGACTACATTTTTCGATTTTTTTAATTTTCTCTGGAGTTTTTATATTGATTACGTAGAAATACTCTTATATTTAATGAAAATTTGAATTTATTTTAGAAAATAATATTCCCAAATTTATAAAAAAAAAATTACTGCACCCCTCATAAAATACTTTTATATTTGGCATGTTTATTAAGATATTTTTTTAAAATATTAAATTTAAACTTGAGAGGGGTTTTCCTTTGCAAAAGTCATTTAGTGGTAAACCATAAACTGGATTAACAAAATATATAACTACAATTTGAAATAGTTAAACAAATAATAATAAAATATTATTGGAGTCTGCTGGACCTAACCACGTCAGTTAAGTTACGAAAAATCACCTCGCCAGACAAAGGTTAAACCCGATTGAAAATATTGCAAAACCCTTGATTTTCGGACTTGATTACCAACGGAAATAACCTCGAAATATTTACGAAGCGGCACTGGATCTTTAAACATAGATCAGATCAGGTTATGCGTATTGGAACAGCAGCCCATTTCCAATATTGCTGCCAATATCCTGCTATAATATGTCATACAGACTTATTATTATTAGCATGGTACGATAGGGGACAATGCCGAGGAAAAGCTTCGCTTACTATATTACAACGTGAAATTATTTATGTACATTATTAATCCCCCTTTATGTTTTATGTTATACCATTGATTACATAGCGTATTAGATTGCTCAATACCGTACTACGATTAGGCAGCTCAGATTTTACTACGAAACGCAACGTCTAGTTAGTTCCAAAAATTGGTTAATCGGCGGTGTTCGTGATATAACAGTATGGCGGCGCACTTTAGATGGCGCTTTAATCACGCCAATATGGTATCCTATCTCGAAATAAAATAATAATATAATGCAACAACAATAATATTATAATAAAACAATTTTCTAAATCATAGCACCTATCATTTTAATATTATTTACATAAATATGTCAACTTTTGATTTGCAGGTTTCCATATATAATATAGATACTAGATGTCATTCTATCTCTCCGTATTATTTCGGTGATGTGACAGCCTATATAGAAAATGCGATAGATGGCACTAATAACTAAATCTTATTATTCTTATTTATAATTGGTTAAATTATTCGGTTATTATAATCTATCAGACCTTTATAACAAACATTTATGTTTCGAAATTATTATTAAATTACGAAACAGTTATCCTTATTAACAATATTATTATAGATGGCCAAATAAATTGCTATTAGTTTTGCCGTCGATGCTATCAACGCTACCTACATTTCGCCAGCGCAGAAGGGTTGCCAAAATGTCATATGGCGTTGAGCAATGTAATAGCATATATAATCAATGGTTTTACATACCTTGAATTGTTCCTTACTTATTTTCGATAGAAAATTATAATTTCTAAAGTAAAAGCACGTTTTTTTACTTTAGGATTTAAAATCTATTTTTTCCTTTTCGGTTTTGGGTCAAAAATGCATGAAATGTCGAATTTTGTTTTGGATTTCGGACGAAAAAATAACAGGGTTTTCGGTCGGACTCTAAATCTAGCCGATCTCATCGCCCTAATAGCCATAATCAACAGATTAACCCGATTGCAGCGTTTAATTGCTGCGTCTTCTTAGAGCTAATGACGAGGAAGTGTCAATTGCGGAGATCACACGCGGGCGAGCGGTTAATCTAATTAAGTAAATTTACACTCAGAGATGACTGTTTTCATCATGAAAACAAATAGAAAGCAGAATAGCGTTCTTTTAAGTTGTCATCTACTAAGGGCGAACCCACCACACTCAGTAAGGTATAACGACATATCATTCTTCCGACCGTGAGGTGTACACTAAACGCACAGACTTAGGGACAAGGCAGTAAAGCGTCTAACTGCGCCAACATTTCCGTGAGAGGCCAACGTCTTACCGCGTGGCACTATACGAAGTGAAACCAGCGGGCAGACCTCAGACCTCACTACCAGATTTGGCCGGATTTCTCCGTCCTCAAGCCTGGTCGTAGGTTCGAAGTTACTTCCACGTCTACTTGATGTTAGCGGTAATTCATTTCAAATTTATCGCGGGCCGTGGCGCCCTTTGCGCGACTTTACAGGGGATCTGGTGGCCAACAGGTCGTTTCAAGAGTAGCTGACATCAGCTCAACCACCATCAGATTCTTAGGAAACGTATCGGAACATTTACAGACCCCCCCCCCCCCCCCCCCACTCCCCCGGTTATTCGCCGGAGTGCACAGTCGATTGGTTAACGCCGCCCGTTGCGCAAACCGCCTAACAGCACCAGAGATCTTGCCACACTTGTCCACGACACAGCCGTGACTGGGGAAACAGAGTCTATTCCAGGTTCATCCCTCTTCGAGGAGACTACCGGATAGGAGCTGATCTGTGAGTCGAGCCTACCCAAGGTAAAGAGCAGGTCATATGGCCCAAGCAGGACGGAACCGTTAGCTGCTTGGAGAATAGTGCAGTAAGTGCAGTAACATACGAGTACATAGCTGAATTCGTCTATAGGCCGCGGTCTAGGAGCGGCAGACTTCAAGGGGCGCTTGCTTTGGTATAGTAGTATAGTAGAAGCCGTCAAGTTCTTGCGCGATTATGAACGTAATACTCAAGCAAGTCACTTGTGGATAAGTTTTATATCTATTAAATGTTAAATTTCATTAATGCCTTAAGTCCCCTTTGCGACTTAACAAGACTGCAGAGAAACCTGAATCAACATAATTACCTACCCAATCACTCAACATGTATGGAAAACCAGTCTCTGTGTAACGTTAACACAAACTTGGGTATACAGTACCGTGCGAATTAATTGGAAAAACAGTATTTTTCTTCGAAAAATGCTTCATTGGACATAAACATACAAAAACAGTACTGGTAGTTATAGATTGTTAGTTTCAATATAAAATGTGTCCTTCTTTTGCGTTTATAACATCTTTCACTCTTGTAGGCATATAATTTACCAGGTTTTGACAGCTTTCTTTCAGTTCATCATCGTGAAACCAAGCTTGAATTACTGCACTGATCATCTTGGTTTTCGTTGTACAATCCATCTTGGAGAGACGTTTTTTGCAAATGGCCCAGAGGTTTTCGATCGGGGGACTTATTCATATATTGGCCATCATGATGAATTCGGACCAATATATTGACATATTATCAAACCGTATGATACAAGGTCTATCCTTCCAACGAGGGAATTTTTCTACAGGAATCGCCCATGCCATTCTTCGAAAAAAGTGAAACAGTTTTTTTCACAGAACCAAATTACTGTACAAATAGCCCGAAAACTCCACCGATCTCTCCCCGAACTCTGTGTGACAAATTTACGCTGTAAGATGTTTTACGATTGTAGGTAAGTGTAATTTAACAGCCGTATGATCAAAACAGACAGGCATAAGATCTATTATATGCTAAGGATGTCTAAAGGGCATGGGCATGAGTCCGGTACAATTAACGCTACACAAATATTTGGCTGCGAGGAAGCTGAGCATGAGGTGAATCCGACACAATTTGACTGAGGCTCAAAAAACGGGACGCTTCAATTGGTACAATGTGATGCCTACCACGTTCAATGAAGGGTTGTAAAACATAGTAATAGGTGAAGAAACATAGATTTTCAGCTACGATCCCGAAACAAAGCAGCAATCGACCACTTCGGTCTTTCAAGATGTCCCGACACTCACGGAGAATATTTTGAGAAACAGTAAATTTGATTTTTGTCCCTTCATTGCATTTTTTCATATTCTTCCAGAAACTTTCATTACCAAAAACGCGACTTCATTAAGTTCAAGGAACCTAACTGTTACAAAAAGGAATCAGGCACCAACTAAAGTATGTGTAACACCCTGGAGTAACTGGACTCTAAGTTAACGTGGTACCCTCACATTGAGATGAAAACAAAGACAGCGAACGGTGTCCTATGGGCCCTTCGTAGGATGTTTGGGAGAACATGGGGACTTCAGCCAAAAGGCAACCTCGGCTATACACAGCAATGGCCAGACCTATGGTGATCGCAAGTGTATGGTGGACTGGAACGGCAACTATGCAGGCCAAGAAGAAACTGAATCAGGCTCCGAGAATGGCCTGTATCGGGATCACTGATACAATGAAGACCGCACCCACCGTCGTCATAGCAGCTCTGATTAACCTAGCCCCGTTTCGTTCTTTTGATTGGACTGGACTTTATGGCTCAGCCAAGAAACAGTGAGTCTCATTATTAGCCTTTCGAAACATCCTGAATTTGAAGCGAAAACATCTGAACTTGCGATATATACAGGGATATTAATTTGGCTCATTTGCAAGACAGAGAAGATCATTGGCAAGATATTCAGGGCTGTGAATGATAGTAAGCTCGCATCTGATCTATCTATCCGTATTATTTCTGTGATGTGATCAGCCTATATTAAAAAAAATGCGATAGATGGCACTAATAATTCAATGCTAGTATTGTTATAATTGGTAAAATTATTGGGTTTTTATAATCAATCAGTCCTTTATAATAGATAGCCAAGTAAATTGCTATTAGTTTTGTCGTCAATACTATCAGCCCCACCTCCATTTCGTCGTTTCAGAAGGGTTGCCAAAACGTATTACGGATTTGAGCATTCTAATACCATATATAATCAATGATAATACTCATTCTATAACACTCTATTATAACAAATTCATTGCTATGCAGTATGCCTGTAACGAGCTGCACTTTTTGAGAATGTGACATTCAAGAACTCTTATTTCCAAACGCTGCACTGGGAACATATGAATGGAATGGCAAGGCAGTGCCTTTAATTTTGCAGTTTCATATAATACATAAACTACAGATGACGGATTTATGTGGTTCTTTCACTTGAAGTGAGTCGATTACAGAAGATGTCTTTGGCTTGAAGGTTCAAACTGGTCGGATGGCAGCGTGGCGGCGATTAAGAAAGGCCATGTAGCGGTCGGCGATGGCGGCCGCTTCTCGTTTCCTTGTATATCACGAAAGGAAAAGGATCGAGGGGAACCGGTTATCTCGCACAAATATGTAAGGCGCAACGTGTCTCACCGACAAACAACTTGATATAAAATAGTAGATCCCACTCATACTCATATTTATTGATGCTCATTCCATAATATACCTGTCTATTACACATTTGCACCTTTTCTATGGTGGTTTACTGGACACTGCATGAGCGGCGAAAAGTCCTGTTATTAGCCCTGATTCACCTTCCTTTAAGTTTCTTAGTAAGGTACATTGTACAACTCAACGTGGCTGGAGTTCTTTTAAACAACGATATTTAAAAAGATCTTAAAATGACTTTAAAAAGTAGATACATAGGTAGGTAATAATTACTATCCTTTTTGATTTCAAAACAATCTTTAACTTTTGGGGTATTATTCAAAAAGTAGGTAAAAAATCGTTAGGTTTGTTTCATTAGATTTCTTAATAACAATACTTGTTTGAAATATACCTACCAGTCAAATTTTTGACACACTTAGTCTAGTGCGTCAAAAATTGCTCTAGTAACTAGAGCCATGTTAATAGCCTTTTTTGTATTTAGAATCCTAGGAACAATTTGACATATCACGTACGCTTTGTGGGTTTCGGTGTTTTTTGTTTTGTTTTTGAACTTGAGCGTACTCGAACGTACGTGATACGTTTGTTGCGTTCGGGCGATAATATAGCGGCCGTATCACGTACGTTCCTATAGGTAGGGCGGTTAAACTCAAAAACGCGAATTCTCAAACTCAAATTCGCTATTATATTTATTCGGAGGCGTGAATTCCAATCTAATTTGAATCTTCTGAGAAATTCATGTAATTTTTTCCGAAGTGTCAAGTGCTTCCGAATCGTTTTAATAAATTTATTAATGTCGCCATGACTCACAATCCGACCGCGATAATGTGTCATATTGTGGCATTATTCTTAGATTTACCGTTTTTAGTCATTTTACATTACACAACATCTGATATTGACACACTCGTAAGACTGAGGTTCGCAAAGGTAGGGGTTTTTACTTTGGCCGCAGTATTGAAAGCGTAAATCTACTTTGACGGTTTTTTCGGACATAGCGACTCCTTAGTTAGTTTGTCTGGGCTTTTCCCGCACTTGGCCTCTTGATTGGGCCGTTGTGCGTGGCTCATGTTTCTATTTATGTTTATGTTACTCCAGCCAACCGAGGCTGTCCCAGAAGGTTAGCAGCCTGTTTAGGTTGCTACAGGCCTCCGGGACAGATGCTGGAGATTGTAGTATTTTTGCCCTTTGCTCTTCCACGCTCCTGCATTCCATGAGCACATGCTGTGGCGTTTCTTCTTCCTCCATGCATCCTCTGCATAGAGGGCTGTCTGTCACACCTGGTGCTTGTTTAGGGGACAGTGGCCTGTCATAGTACCTATGACTTTACGGATTTTGTCCCTTTTTAATCTGGTGAGGTTGCGGGCAAGTTTTTTAGACGCTTCCGGAACCGCGACCCCTTTTCGGTGACTTGTCCGCTGCGTACAAGGAAGAAACCCAGATTCAAATCGGTGAAAGATTTCATGTTATTAGGGGTTTATGTTACACCAGGAGGTGCAGCGGCGTCCCATGCTCGTCTCGTGCGAGAGAGACAGGGTAATTAAAAACACTATAATAAAGACGCGGACAACGTTTTAAATTTGAATAAAAACTTCAGCCCTTTTTGTATTGAGAATGGGAAATCGGGAGGAGATACTCCTTATAAAACATGCATTCCTAATAGTACTGGGCCGCATTTAGAGTAACCCTAACCAAACCTGTCACTAACTAAATAAACATCAGCATGCTTGATTTGCCTTGCATTGCTTTAATTCACACGGGCGAAAGATACATCTAGCATACATTTTTTTAAGAATCACCCATTGATCCTCGATAGTCCTACCACCCCTCTAGGAAGTATGCATTGCTATACTGTGACTATTAATTACAAATTTTAAGACAGTTTATTCCATTTAGACTTCAACTGGATTCTAATTACATTCTTACCTCAGCTGTGAGCCTCCCTCGCACCGTTATCCCGACCATAGGCCCAAATCGGACCTCGACCCCTTTCTCGACGATGAGCTCTCCATCTTTCTCGACGACGAGATCCTCGCGCAGCAGATAAGGACTTTTGTTCAGCCTCCAAATGATCTGTCCGTCCGTTATCTGGCCGCCGTGCAGCTCTGTCACCGTGGGCCTCGTCGCCACGAAAGGATCCACAAAATCCGTCGTCGTCTCCAGAATCTCCTGCGCGGGAACATTTCCCGCCAGACAAAAGAAAACCAACGCACTCAATCCGAAATGCGTCCGCCACTTGTGTTTCGTATCACTGTATTGGGAGTTGTTTTTGTTTAAATTCGGGCACGTACTTTCGCGGTGTCCGCCCATTTTCTCTTTCAATTATTCACGAGTAAACATCGCGACACCGAACACCGGACATGTTCGTACGAAAATTCAAAATTTCGAGACGGCAGCGCGACGTCGAAGCCTGTCTCTCCTGCAAGCCAGCATACTCCCGCACAGTCAGCGATCGAATCGTTAATAAAACGTAAAACAAAAACACGCAAGCGACGAGTAGGCGCGGTCGACGTCGCCCGCCAGCGAGCGAGAGGTTTTTCGGTTTCGTCGTCAGTTTACGTGAAGTAACCGTTGGTCACGTGACTGTGACGTCACTCAGGTGAGACGTGTATTCAAAAAACGTTGAACACGCACTACATGAATGGACTGCGCGTTCAATAGCGGGAAAATAAACGCACTCCTCTTTTTAACTGGCCGTCGCCGTGTCGCGGCACGCCTACAAATAAACTTCTTATAGCATATTTTATGTAGGAAAGAAGTCCATGAGGTCACGAATCCCCATCCTGGGCCTCGGTAATAACTAAAAAAAAAAAGCTAAATACACTTGCGAGCAACTAAATCGACTCACTCCCTCAGTGCTGGAAAAAACTTATTTTTTTCAAAAATGGCTAAGTAGATCCATACAATTATATACTTTTTAAAACCGTTATTTTGTTAGCTGTCCATTAATACCATAGTCATAAAAATCCGCTTAGGTTTAAAAAAAAAAAAATAAAAAAAAAAAGGAGTCAAATGGATGTTCAGGAGTAGAAAACTGGAGATATATAAAATTAAAATAAAACGGAAAATGCAAACCTAAGAAGGAACGTTAAATAAATTAATATTTAGTGTTACCCACTCTTGCCCAGATGGCAGCTAGCATGCGGTTCCTCGACGTCCTGATCAGTTTTTTGGTCAAGTCTTGAGGAATCCCATCCCATTCCTCTAACAACGCTGTCTTGAACTCGCAGATATTAAAAGTTGCCGGATTTCTGGCTCGGACTCTTCGTTTTAGCTCGTCTCACAAATTCTCGATGGGATTCATGTCTGGACTGAGAGCTGGCCAGTCCATCGTCTCCAAACCAACTTCATCTAAGAATCGCCGAGTGATACACGCTCTGTGACAATCTGCATTATCGTGTATTAACACAGAGTTTTTTTCAATAAATCCTTTATTCGGTATGACATGATCCAGGAGAATAATTTGATATAGCGTTCAGCATTCAGGCCTTCTTTCCGAACTCCCCCTGGCATGAAAACGAGGTTGGACCTTCCCTCTAAAGAAATGCCATCCCACAACATGCAGGAAACGCTGCCGTAGGAGACTGTTTCAGCGAAGCAGCTCTGCGAAAATCACTCACCTGGATGCCTGGAGACCCAGCCTATTCTGTGGCTGCCATACAGACACATTCTGCTTTCGTCAGTAAATAAAACTGACCGCCATTGCTATATGCTCCAACTGACGTCCTCTCGAGCAAATTAAAGGCGCGCTTGCTGGTGGCGTGTGGTCGATTTAAGGCCTGTGACAGGTCTTTTTGAAACGAGGTCGGACTTTTTCAAGCGTCTTCTAATCGTTCACTGACTGACAGCTAGCCCTTAAACTTGTCTCAGCTCCTGTTGTACATTAACGCCAGCGAGGTCGCCTTTTTGCAGTAACGTCGAAGCGATGAAACGGTCGTCTCTCTCAGAAGCGCACCGGAACCAGCTGCTATTTGGTCTCCGATTGATGGTACCAGTTTGTTTAAACCTCCTTTTTACTCTTGAGACGGCAGACTGACTAAATTCCACTTGACGAGCAACTGTACGTTGACTAAGGCCATGCTGCAATAAAGCAATAACCTGAGCGGCCTTTTTTGGTGTAGTATCCATACTTTTACGACAATAATTTTGGCTTACGGAGATTTTTTCGCGTCAACTACTGATAAGTGACTGCTAAAAAAAACCTGTTCCGGGGGATTTATGAGTGATTAAGACGCGGAAACTTTTTGCGACGAATAGCGTACTTTCCAATACTTTCGTTCAGTTATTATTATTTAAAAAAGTTCTTAACCGATTTTTATAAAAATTTGCGTCATTAGAAAGCTAAATAATTAAGTTTTCATAAAAGTATATATTTGGTGTACATACGGTTAGTCATTTGTGAAAAAAAGTGTTTTTTATCCGAACTGAGGGGGTGAGTCGATTTAGTTGCTCGCAAGTGTATAATCTTTAACGAATACCCTCGTTTTTGGACTGTTGGACTATTGGACAAGCACCGAAAAACTACAAAAAAATACCATTCTCGGTTTTTTATCTTCGGACACCAAGCAAACAACTATTTATTATGCCACTGGTTTTGTTAAGTATACAAGTCTACAATGGGCAATGGGCGATTTGTGTCAACCCTCCAATAGTAACGAACGATAAACTTACCATTATACATATATCTTTCTAGGTTGAACATTACATACTATGGCAGTTCCTATGAATTATGAGTATATTTCTATTTAAATTATAATTTCTTAAGGTATTTTTTAATTTTCAACATTAGTATATTCAGTATTGAATAATACTCACATGAAAGGCACCCATGTTAGGTTGCCATTTTAAGAAGCCGCCTCCCTGCGCTCAGCCTACTGAAACTGAAGCAACGACTTCTCCGCCGCCCCGTACCGAGCCTCAAGTGCGTCCCCTCGTCATCGAGAGGGTTCATAAAAGTGAATTACTGACACTGACGGTGCGTGACCTGCCGGCTATCATAGAGGAAGTGGTAGCCAGCCCATCGGAAGCCGCAGAAATCCTCAAGTCGCAGCTGACTATAGTAGACTTTCCTCGCACTACGAAGGGAAGCGCTGAATAGTACAGCAGTGCCCGAATCTTGCCGCAGGGCACCCAGTCCTGCGACACCACATCCATAAAGCCGGGCCAACGGGCCCGGCTCACGCGAAGTCCCACGAAACGGCAGAATGCCGAATGGTAGAAGCCTCGGGCCTTATAACAGGACCCGGCGAAATAAGACTGTTTAAGCTCGCTTAATCTGGGTCCCTTCGTTAAAACATATTTATTTTATGCCAGACGCGCAATGTACACTTCTCCTTTTTTACTGTTGAGGCTAACCATTTCATATTACGATAAGAAATATTCTTATAATCGTTACAAATAGCAGACCGTCTCTTAAAATGCTGCTCTAAGCTCAGTTATATCAGGGTATACATATTAAAAGAACTGCACAATGCTTGAGAACTACCATGCAATCTTCTGAAAAAAAGTAGTAGTCCTAAGGATAAATACATCGTTTGGACCTCAAGGCCTCACCAATTTATCGCAGGGAGACTTTTTAATAGGCTAAGTCCCGAACTTAAAAAAAGTGCAACAGCCATTTTTTACAGTTATAATTATAATTATCAATTATCTTTACATAATTTGATTTTCTACCGATTTAATTTTAATAAATATTACTTTTAATTTTGCTTATTTTTACTGTCATTAATATTATATGCATGAAAGGCGGTATATTTCACTAATTTATTGTTATGATTCCAAATTATAGACTTTTACATTTAGTTATTATATTGTCACAATTTCTTTGCCACCATATTAATTGTATGACATTATTGATTTTTATTCTTTTCACTATTATTTCAGTGCTTATTTCTATACCTCATCGTTATCTATTTTGTTTTTGTACTAAAATAGGTTCATTAGAATTTAAGTTTAGTTAGTTTTGATTTGTACGATGTGTTATTATTTTTAACCGATGTAATTATTGTTGGATGAGATCTACCATTACAGCTCTGGCATTATTGTCCCGCCGTTAGTTTTTATAAACAAATGTAATTAATAAAAATAATTGAATACAAGAGAACATTATCGTGTGCGGAGCGCGCAGTCTAAAAACGTCATCTGCTAGTGAAAAAAGGCGGGCAAAGGCACAGCGCTCTCTGTCGACTCACGAGCGAACCACCCACGAAAAACCAGTTTCCCCCGCCCGAAAACTAGTTATTTGTTTTACCTTTTTCGAAGTTCAGTTTGTAGTAAACAGGAATCCTACGATTTTGGGAGATCATGTAGGTTCGACGAGACGATTTATCCACGATATGTGTGGAAAGGTCATTGAACTGCTTCCCGCCAGTCTCCCAGCTTTCGTAAAAGGCTTTGCACATCTCTACTAAGAAACGTCAAAATAGCTTTTCTCGTCATTCATAAAATAAAACGAACCCGGGAATCTATGAGAAATTGCGGTAATTTATAAGAAATTATACCATTCGTTGTCAAAATAACGAAACACAACACATGGCTGATGACTAAACGGATATCTCAATTGACTATATGCATAGTACCATTGATTATATATTACACCTTATAATCAATGATAGGACACCTACTGTAGGTAACCCGTTCTGCGAGAGAAAACTTTCATCAGCAACCCATACAATATGTTGCCCCAACAATAACAAATAGCCTTTTAATAAGCTGATAAGAATATGAATAATGAAAATGTATGCCATTTTCAAAGAATTTTATTTCTTGGTGAAGCTACGAGTTTGCAGAAATTCAGTTTATAGCGTAAAACTTTCGAAACTGGTCATTCTTGGTAACTAGCATTTTTGTAGCCAAACCTTGCAACTTCTGTGCGCGCCGACAGCAGATATTTTTTTCAAAAATATGAAGACAACTGTAGATCTTGAAGTACCATGTAGATTCACAATAACCTTGTAATAAGCTGATATGAACATTGATTTTATATACACTATAAAATCAATGATATGAATAACAATAATTAAAATGTATGCATTATTCAAAGAATTTTATTTCTATAGTGAAATGCACAAAGCTACGAGTCAGTTGCAGAAATTCAATTTATAGCATAGAACTTTCTAAACTGGTCTAATCTTTATAACTAGCATTTTTGTATTTTAACCTGCAGCCAAACCTTGTAACTTCTGTGCGCCGACAGCAGATATTTTTGAAAAAAATATGAAGACAACTGTAGATCTTGAAGCACCATTTTTTTAATGATTCACAATGTTTTCACAATAGCCTTGTAATAAGCTGATATGAATAACAATAATTAAAATGTATAGCATTTTTCAAAGAATTTTATTTCTATAGTGAAATGCACAAAGCTACGAGTCAGTTGCAGAAATCCAATTTATAGCATAGAACTTTTTAAACTGGTCTAATCTAGTATTTTAACCTGCAGCCAAACCTTGTAACTTCTGTGCGCCGACAGATTTTTTTTCAAAAATATGAAGGCAACTGTAGATCTTGAAGTACCATTTTTTTTTAATGATTCATAATGTGTTCACAGAAGCCTTGTAATAAGCTGATATGAATAATAATGTCATTTTTCAAAGAATTTTATTTCTACAGTGAAATGCACAAAGCTAGTCAGTTGCAGAAATTCAATGTATAGCATAGAACTTTCTAAACTGGTCTAATCTTGGTAACTAGCATTTTTGATTTTTAAAAACCTGCAACCAAACCTTGTAACTTCAGTGCGCCGACAGCAGATATTTTTTTCAAAAGTATGAATCAACTGTAGATCTTGAAGTACCAATTTTTTCATTGATTCATAATGCATTTGATTTCCTGAAAATATAGCCATGTTCTTGAAGCCCAATTTTCATCGTAAACCCACCCGAGGATTTTTAAAATAGATACTCTCTCTGGCTTGATTTTAAAATTTATATTTGTCATTTTCTTCAGAGTTAGATATTTTTACCTGTTACTTTGTATCACGGAGTAGCCTCGCTGAGCCACCGAGATGTCATCCACCGTTTTTCATCATAAAACCCATACCGCAGCAGATTTTTAGATATTCTCATTAATAATTTTATAATTTAGATATATTTATTCAGGTGTATAGATGCCTTTATCATTTCACTACGTCATCTTGTGAGTAACTTTGCTGAGCCCTCGAGGTGTCGCCTATCAGTTTCATTCTGCGCATGAGTCTCCGTCTCTCATACGTTCCCTTGTACATCATAGCATTAGACTTCTTACCAAGGCTATTAGGTGATCGTAGAACCATCCCACAGTAATTTAAAAAATATATACTATGGTTCGATTTCCTAATTAATAATTGTCATTTTCCTGAGGTAGATATTTTTACCCGCTGACTACATGATCTCGAAGTAGTAGCCTTGCTGAGCGACCGAAATGTCGCCCACCGTTCTTCATCGTAAACCCATTCCACAGCAGAATTTTAGATGCTCTCTAGAGTGATTTCATCATTTACACAAGACATTTTCTTCAGAGATAGAGATGTTTTTATCAGTTCACTACTTCATCTTTAGAGTAGCTTTGCCGAGCCATCATTTTAGCGATGTCGCCAATCATTTTCATTCTGCGCATGTGTCCGTCTCCCAACGCATTCCTTGCACGTATATGATAGTATGTATAGTCACCGGTAGTTAAAGCCTTCAAAAAAAACATTAAATAAATCGTCGCTTTCGCAGAAAAAACAATTTTGAAATTTTCGTCATTCATGTATTCGTAAACGGGGGGGCACTTTGCAAATCTCTGGAATGATTCGTTTTTTATATAACCTAGCTTTTCATCGAGGCTCGAATAACAATTTACAATCGTAGGTAGGTAAATGAAAAATTATTTGATTCGTCGTCGACGCGCGGGCTCGCAGTTCGCCGATCGATGCTTGTCGATCGTTACGTAGAATCGTATCGTAGACGGTTCGTCCGAGTCGTAGAGACGGTGACTGTAAATATTGCAAGGTTAGCGAAGAGAACAAAGCGGACGGAGCATTCGCAGATTTCTTTTTAAATATTCGAAGATTATCGCAGATTTTAATACCTTTGAGATTCGATCGGAGAGCGCAGACGCGTTGGCAACGATAGGCTCACCGTCGCAGTCAATCGCCCCGGTTAATTCACTAAACGTAAGACTTAATATACGTTAAATTAAAATAAAAAAGGGAGGAGGCGGGTTTAGTAGCGGGCCCGCGCGACGGGGGACCTCGAGCGGTAGCGGTCGGACGAGAAGGAGTCGCCATTGTAGGAATCGCTACGGGAGAAGCTGCGGCCGCGGAAGCTGCCGTCGCGGCTACCGTAGCCTCCGCCTCCACCTCCGCCGCCACCGCCGTACGAATCGCGGTCGTAGCCGCCGCGGCCGCCGCGCGAGCCCCGGTACGAGCCGCGGCTCTCGTAACCGCCGCTGCCGCCTCTGTAGCCGCCGCCGCCGCCGCGGTAACCGCCGCCTCCGCCGCCGCGGCTACCGAAGCTACCGCGCCGACCGCCGCGTTCGCGCCGCCGCGAAATCTCCACCCTCAACTTGGCCCCGAGCATCTCCTTCCCGTTCAGCCCGTCGCATGCGTTCTCCGCCTCCTCCTTGTTCTCGAACTCGATGAACGCGAAACCGGGGGGATTGAACGCGACCCAGACCGAAGTCAACTTGCCGTATCTAATAAACTCTTTCTCTAAATCCTCCTTCTTGATGGCCTCATCCAGGCCGCCCACGTAAACGCGGGTGCCTCCGCTAAAACTCTCGGACCCGTTGCTCATTGTGATGCGAAGCGTAGATTCAAAGGACACTGCGAAACATACATTGCTGGAGTACAAAAAACAACTAGTTTTCTCACATGCACCGCGAATTTATTGACACGTTTACAACAGAAAAAAAACACAATCTACGACTAAAAACGACGCCATAAGATTATCGACCCGCGCCGTCCGCACCCACTTTTTGCCGGCGTGAAAACACTGACGCAGCTCGAATTTACTTAAAGCATCGATGGTTATTATGTAAAATTTACCGTTCGAAGATTTCGCAGCCTTCGTAGATTCTCTAAAACGCTTCAATTCAATAAATGAAAAATAGACAGGAGACGCCGATCCCAGGAACCGAAATGTCACGCCACGCAAAATGGCCGGTCGAAGAGACGTATTCTAGCCGATAAAATACTATCGTACCGAACTATATTCGAATAATTTCCGAGAACGCCATCACCGTGTCATCTATATGTGCATATAACCAACGAAAAAGAGCGCAAACCCCATAAAACACTGTTCGCTCATTAATCTAATTTCGAAATATGAAATGAACAACTTTCGTAATCAAATCTGTGTTAACAATCGCATGCTAACCCTCTCTATTCACTCCGCAAAAAAATCAATATTTTCCCGCCCACCGCGATTGCGCGAATCCAGGAAAAAGGACGCTTTCAAAAAAGGCGGCAACTTCAAACTTTATTCAGTCATAAATACGTTTATTTTCTAGGTAGGTATAAAAAAATTTATGTAGAATTACTGAGACATGCCATTAACAATTCTAATTTGTTGAGAAAATTCTTTCCCTCCATTTTGTCAAAGCGCACTTCTTTGAACGAGCCGGTGAGGTGCTCCCATTTGCGCTCTTTGACGAGTTGGTTGGCGTAGAAGTCGCTCTTCGGCGATTGCGCAATGGACACTTGGATTCCGTTGGATGGCTCGCAGCGAACCGCAATCATTCTATCGCCTGGAATAATATATAATTTTAATAAAACAGAAAATCCATGAAACCATGTTGAAATTTGAGCAATTAAAATACCTACCAGATGGCGATGCTAGTAAACATGATGAAGCATTGCCAAGTGGTTCGACTGGGCCGGAACCTAAATGAGCGCTGCCAGCTAGAATCTGCCATCCCATACATCGGCTGACTGCATGGACTGCCAGCATTTGGTGTTGGTATATCTACAAATAATTAAATAATAAGAAATAATATATAGAAACGTGATAAACGGTGGATTCCAGACTAACAACTAGCTGTGATAGGCATTCCACTCTGAGTTGACTATTTTCCTGGAGTGAACCATATCTTTGACCGGTCGGAAGCCAGGCTTCGCAGCGGCATCTCGTAGGCATGAGTTGATGATGTTATCCGGTGATACCTATTTCGTGCTTAGTATTGATTCCTCGCAAACAACTTAACTCTTTGAGAGTAATAAACGGTAGAACAGTAACTAACATTTTTTTTTTATTTTGTTGCTTTTACACAACTAAAAAATACATGTCTTGAACGAAGTTATTCGGTTTTTTCCATGCCCTGAGAAGTTTAAATATAAGAGGTCTCACAAACAGGGTAGGATCAAAAAGTAGTAGGACTGAATTTCTGTAGCCTGGATGGGGGGTCGGACCACCTGGGCTGGCTAGTGGGGAGCTTTCCACAGTGTTGCCAACTTAGGCGATACGTCGCCATTTGGGCTACCTCGAATGGGTTATCGGCGACCAAGAAATACCAAAAATTGCCTGTCGCCGATTTAGGCTACACCAGTTCTTCGATTTTAATTTGTACGGCGACAAAGATTTTATTTATTTCTAACATAATGGTGCCGAACATATGGGTAACTTGTAATGTTTTTAAAATAAATAATTTCGCCTTTGTTATTATTAAGTTGGTATGGTTTAGTTTATCATTATGTAATTGTTTCTTGCAATGTTAATGTAAGTACGTAATTGATTTTTGCAAACTGTGTAAATTTTAAAATTATTTATGAAAATTTGTTTTTTTTTTCATGATGTAGTTATGATTGGTCACAGTACATTGAACATTTATGTATGGTTCGTGGTGTCCACAAATATAGTAGCTTTATACAAAATGGTAATCTTGGTATCTAGGTAATTTTGTTCTATTTTATCATACATTCTTATTCCATCCAATGTTTGTTTTTTTATGTACTGATCTTCGTATTTTTTTAAAATTTCTGTAACGGCCTAGAATTACTTAAATTCTTTTATTTAAAAAGATGGCATGCAATCCCCTTAATTGGCAAAAAAAACAGCTTTTTTGCAAAACGGCTACTTTAGGCTATCTTTTCTGCTGACATCGGCGACTATTCAAGTCTAGCACTTGGCAACAAGGGCTTCCAAAGAGACCGATATTTTTTCCAGTCGCCTGCGGGCAAGCGGAGAGTGAGCAAGTCGATTTCCATGAACCTCTGTTAAGAAGTGTTGTAGCAATCCAAGATGGAGAAAAATCAGGAGCAGCGCTACGCCATCAAATTCTGCGTCAAACTCGGGAAAACCGCAACGGCGACCCTCGGAATGATTAAAGACGTCTTCGGGGATGCTGAGCCGCTCAACAGTGTGACATGCGAAAGGTGAACGCCAAGTTTGTGCCAAGAGTCCTGAGTGATGAAAAAAAGTGAATTGTGAGCAAATTTTCCAAGAAATTCGAAACTGTGTCCAAGAAAACCCAAATTTCGAGTACGAGTAATTTCGGTGACGATTTGATTCGAGTACGACCCGAAGACCAAATGCCGTAGTAGACGTCCGTAGAAGACGTCCAATGACCCGTGACGGCATCTCTGAAGGGAATCGCGTTACACGCGTTGTGTCAAAGCAAAGGGTGCTATTCCGAAGACTACTAAGGATTTGTACCAATTAGTTCAATAAAAAAAAAAAATAATTCAGTCCTCTTACTTTTCGATCCTACCTGTAGATAGATAGATAAAATAATTACAGATCTGTATGTGACTGGTTTAGTTAAACTACTTAACACACCAATTTCGATAAATAAAGAAGTCAGACATCGATTGACATAATCTAAATATATTATGTTTATATGAGTAATAAAAATGTAAACAAACACCTGTTTGCCATAGGTGTGACAGACAGCCCTCTATGCAGAGGATGCATGGAGGAAGAAGAAACGCCACAGCATGTGCTCATGGAATGCAGGAGCGTGGCAGAGCAACGGGCAAGAATACTACAATCTCCAGCATCTGTCCCGGAGGCCTGTAGCAACCTAAACAGGCTGCTAACCTTCTGGGACAGCCCTGGGTTGGCTGGAGTAACATAAATAGAAACATGAGCCAAGCACAACGCTCCCAAGTGCGGGAAATAGCCCAAGAAAACTAACTAACTAACTAACTATCAGTAATAACATAATAACGCACGCCAGCGGCGCAGACCTAAAAATACAATTTACTGAGGCGCCGGGCAAAATGAATGACGTTTGTCGGATTAATATGATGGCTTATTTACCTGGCAATATATCAGATCTCGCAGCTCTTGTAATTCGTAAGACATGTGCATCACTTTTCCGTCACGGCAAATGCATTTTAAAGTTTTTTCCCCAACGTGAACCACCAAAGAGGTACGACAAACAGCATCATACCTAAAAAAAAAAAAAAAAACATAATAAGAACAATAAATACAATAAATTTTGGAGTGGAATATTTTTTGCCTTTAGTGTCATCCTGCACAAACTGTATTAGAGGTTTGGAGGGCACTGAAGACCTTTGTTGGCACAAGCCACTGAGAGCCTAATTTCTTCTTCTCCGTCGTTCCCTCATTACTGAGGATCGTGGCCACTAGACAACAGTTTGCCTACGAGGCTCCTCCACTTCGACCTGTCTTCTGCATGGCGGGTCGCAGATTGTATTGACCCTTTTGTAACTTCTTTGATGAGGTCGTTCCATCTGGCCGGTGATCTGCCTCTGCTTCTTCTTCCCTCCACTTGACCCCCGGAAAGCATTTTCTCTAGATTCTCTGGGTTTCTCCTGGCAACATGACCGAAGAACTGCAGAACCCTTCTCATGCATACGGTGGAAAACCTCACTTGGATGCCGAGTTCTTCCAGGACAGATTTGTTGGTGCGGCTTGCTGTCCATGGGATTCCTAGCATTTTACGCCAACACCACATCTCCAGTGCATCGATTTTGGTGCGTATACGAGCCTTCAGGGTCCATGTCTCCGATGGCTCCGATAAAGATCGAGAAAACCAGAGCTCGAACCAGCCTGACCTTAGTCCGCTTACTTATACCCCGATTCTTCCACAGCCTTTCTAGCTTGCTCATGGCCGATCTTGCCATCTGGCTTCTGCGTGAGACCTCTTTTTCGCAGTTTACGTCGTTGCATATCATGGAACCCAGATAAACAAAGTCTTTCACAGCTTGAAGGTCACTCAGCTCGTTGGTGCGTTGCATGGTTCCAGCCCGGTCCACAAACCTGAGTTTGGTCTTGCTGCGGTTCATGTGCAGTCCATACTCCTTGCTTTCCTTTTCCACCCTGCGTAATAGGGTCGCCAACTCATTTTCATCGGCACCTATGATGGTCGTGTCGTCGGCGAATCTTAAATTATTGGTTCTGAGACCTCCAATGCGAATTCCACCCTCCCATTCGTCTAGGACTTTCTCATTATATGTTTGCCGATCAAATTGAAGAGTTTCGGCGATAAGATGGACCCTTGTCTAATTAGAGAGCCTAATTACCTAACGAATAACAGCAAGGACTTTGTCATGGCGGTAAGTGTACCGCCCTTAATCTAAGGCCGCCTGGCTGCCATACACTTTATGAAATATAAGTGTAGGTTTTGAAAAAGATTGGCAAGGTCTTTGGCAAAAATGATTGCGAACTTAGTTCCGTCATCGTGAACTAACTAGCTGTTGCATCCTGGCGTTGTAGTTACAGCATAAGGATACTTTTCGGACAGCTCTGGTATAATAATATTCTGGTGTAAATAGATCTACCAGTGATACAATGCCTTTGATCTATTAGAAGGGCCACCGCTGCCAACTGACGAGGCTGAGTTGTTCCCTTCTCGCGGGCAGTAGGTAAATCTACTGATTGTTAACAGATTCTATAGCGCTTTGATTTGACAGATGAAAATTAAAAGTCATAACCCTCTACAAACCCTCACTTGTAGCTCCCACCTCTCGATTGCCCTAAGTGGAGACTTCCCTTGGTACACCCATACGTTTATTTACACTGCGATAATATTATTTTCTTACCCATGAGTCATGATGTTGATTTTAACACACGATTGCGTTGGGCTGTTCAGTGCATTCCAGTGAGACACTATTAGTGGATCTTTCACCTGTAATTTATAAAACACGAATTTTGTTAAAAAATACTGTGCCCGCATGGGCACAAAATTTACATCCTATGACCCCAAATTGGTCTATAAGGGCTCTAATATCTCCCTTATAGACCCAAACAATCATTTCAAATTTCTCGGCAGAAAAATCACCCATCAGGGAAAAGACGTCTCGGGCGATCATGTTATAGAGCATTTCAAAAGTTGCCTGGCGAAAATAGATGCCTTGCTAATTTCTGGCCCTCGTAAGGCCTGGATCTATGACAATTATCTAACGTCACATTTGTCATGGCCCTTTCTTATTTACGATTTTACCAAAACCCAACTGTCCCGTCTAGATGCGCTGGTGACAGCTAGTTTAAAATCCTGGCTGTCCTTAGCCAAACCAGCTGACCCCTCGACTCTCTTCAGGTCCAAACAAAATTTTGGGCTAGCGCTTAAACTGCCCTCTCTGCTCTACGCCAACTCCAGAATAACCAAAAATTCGATTCTGTGCAATTCCAAAGATCCGGCAATATCGAAGCACGTAATAAGTGGCCGTAGTGATTCAAATGATCTACAAGCCCGCGTAGACTTCCACAAAAAGTTCCTTACTGGAATCAGCCAGAATGGCACTGGTCTGGGGTATGGCAGTACAACCACGAGCGACGTGGACTTGAAGAAGTCTCTTTTGCGGGGAGATTACGACAGCAAGAGTATGGCTCATGCTATTGGCCTTCAATGCCAGAATGATTAGACAACAATTGGGGACTTTTGCATTCCGCCTCCAATGCACTGGAAGGTAATGCTCTATGACTGGACGCCAGAGATGCTGAAATTTTATTTGAATGCCTTTCAGCATACACTTCCAGACCCCAGTAACCTCGCTCGTTGGAGCTTTGCCGAGGATAGTTCTTGTCCCCTCTGTAGCAATACCCCTTGCACAGCTAGACACATTCTAGCTGGCTGCAAGGTGGCCTTAGATCAAGGACGGTACACTTACCGCCATGATAAAGTTCTCGCTGTTATTCGCGAGGTAATTAGTCTCTCAGTGGCTCGTGCCAACAAGGGTTTGACAGTATCCTCCAATCCCCCAATACAGTTTGTGCGGGATGGCTCTAAAGGCAAAAAACATTTAACTACAAAACCTTTCTCAATAATCGAGAAAGCTACAGATTGGATTCTGGAGGTTGATTCGGTCTCTAAGCAGTATAAATTCCCTGAAAGTCTCGGATGCACAGCCCTCCGTCCAGATATAACTCTTTACTCTCTATCTCGGAAGGTGGCTCTTATTGTAGAATTAACTGTTCCATGGGAATCAAATATCCCAAAAGACCACGAGTACAAATTAAATAAATACCATGATCTCGCAAATGCCGTAACCCGGAACGGCTTCACTGTTCACCTTCACGCGGTGGAAGTTGGCGCTCGTGGCCTGCCAGCTAAATCTCTATTTCACCTCTTTAAAGATCTTGGCCTTTCCAGAAAAATAATCAACTCTTTCTTAGAAAAATTATCTAAAGCTGCGATTTGCGCATCTCAAATTCTATGGCTTCGAAGGGGGAGTGAATGGGTGGCAAGGTGAACGCTCACATGTGGCAAGACAGCTGTCCTAAACCTACCACAGCCGGTTCGTAAGTCCGGAATCCACTGCTCACCCCCCAGAAGTGTAAAAAATTGTATTATGATGGGCCCGACTCCGGTCGGTGAATTCCATGGCAGCTCCGTTTGTATTTATTATAATAAATGTCTCATTGTCTTATTCGCTGGCGTGACCTAGAATACAATGTCCAAGAATAAAAGGCTGTTGTCTGTCTTTGGACACCTGTACACTGTACTGTCCAAGTTGAGGAAAGATATCTGTCTCTGTTGCTACCATAGATAATTTCAATATAATCAATGTCCATATCATTCTCTCTTTAAAATGTCAACTCTTGACATTTGGAAAACATTTAATAGAGAATTAAATCGATGTAAGCATTTCAAACCGACCAATGGATTTTCTCCTCGATGTAGTGATGGGTGTGATCACGAATAGCAATAACAATAACGTGTGATATTTGCAATCACGAAGAACGCGTTACGAGAATTTGAAAGAACATGCTATTTGAATCACGGCTACGAACAGCACCGCGTTGCCATCACTCGGCGCCGCTACGACGCGACCGATCACTGATCAGTGATTATATGATCAGTGATTGGCCGTTCTCACTGATCGCCGTCGAACGACCGCACGGCGCGCCACTGGACGATGATCGGTGAGCGCCTAATTGAACCGTTCACTTAGTTTCGTTCATTCTTAGATCACTAGTGATCGGCGATCAGTGGATCAGTGATATGATCAGTGGATCAGTGATCCGCCGTTCGTTCTGGCGAACGCCCGCGCCGGCTGGACGATGACTGATGAGTGGGCGTTCATTTCGTAAGTAACGTGAATTTGGACACTGTTATCGTATGAATTTGGACACTGTTATCGCTCGCGTCGTAATCGTTCGTGTAAATGAGTTTGCTTATGATTTATTGAAGCAATAAAATAACTTTTGGGGACAAGTGGCTTACATTATTTCAGAAAGACGAACTCGGCTTAGCGCCAAAAGAGCGAGAGAGTTAATCTTTCTGAACGCTAATTCTACTAATTACTAATAAATATTAAGCAAATATAATGCGCGTTTCTGTTATTAGTTATCAAATTGACGAAACTTTGTTACTTAACGTTTCACAGTACATTTCAGTACAATCACGAAAATCACGAGTAGCAGTTATTGTCACGCGTGATAAAATACCAGTAACGTGATCGTCGCGTGATTTAAAATTGAGAATCACGCCCATCACTACCTCGATGTCTTACTGCGTTAGACTTTTATTAAATTAAAATATATGTTTTTACTACAAATCGGTGGAAAATATATGGACAAATGTGTTAAAAAATTGTACTTGAAATTTTTAAATATATCAGGATTTTACTTCTGCGAAATGCAGGTGGCGCTGATAACATTGACTAATAGTAGACTAATAGTAGTTTATTTGGCCATCTATAATAACACTGATAATTAATGTTTTTTTTATAAATGACTGATTGATTATAAAAATCCAATAATTTAAGTAATAATAATCATTTCAATGTTATTATTGGTTGAATTATTGGGTTATATATTATTGGTTATATAACTGATTACATAACCATTTATCTTATTTTTTATAGGCTGATTACCTCACAGCAATAATAAAGAAAGAATCTATCTAAATACTGAAGCGTGTAATTATTACGTATTTAAACCTGTGTACCAAATAAATATTGACATCTTTATATAAATAATATTAAAATAATATGATTATGATTTAAAAATTATTTGTTATTATATTATATAATAAGGTCACCTTTTCTTACGAATAAATCGTTTGATTATTATTATTATACTATTATTTTATATCGCATAGGCGCGTTTAGAGCTCCATCTATTCGCATCCCTCCATACTGTTATGCCACGAAAGTCGCCATATTAAAAATAATAATTAATTTAAAGAACTATGAGTTACACTACACATTGGACTTCTATATGATTTCATTTACATTGGACTACACATATGAGTTACATTACATTACATATTTGACTACACATATGAGTTACACTACACAAATGACTACACATTGCAATTCGCAGTAAAATACTGGTTTCTAAATCGTGGTAAGTCTTTGAGAAATCTAATCAATGGCTCAGCACAGGGCTAAGCGAGCGGTTATAATGATTTCTAACCTCTTTAGCTATCGTGTCCAAAACGTATTCCGTCCTCCGTCTCATAAAGAAGTGCTGCGTTTGTTGAATAATCTGTTCCAAGAGCGTCTGCTGTTGACTCATTTCGAGAAGTTCGTATCGATCGGATGCCATTGGTCCTGAAAAACATGTCATTATTTTTCTGTCGATGCTCTGCCTAGACGTCTACCGATTGTCTATACCGACCTGCTAAGCATCGTCTCTTCGACGGCCCTAATGGTCCACTGGCAGGGTGCGGGAACGGATGGTGCGTGTTGTTGTAGTGCACCTGCCTCAACAATTGATGGAGCGAATGCTCTAGTACATGTTCGTGATCTGACTTTTGCGCTGGCGGAGGATTGTTCTCTTTCGGGTTATCCGGGTTGGCGGCACTGTTCGAACCGTTCGAGTGGCAGAGGCCTATGAGTAGCTGGATTCCCGGAAGGACCTGCGGATTAAAAATGATCATCATATTAAGCTCGATTGCATATCTTCGAGACAGAGCAGAATGTAAAATGAACGATCGTATATTTTCCCACACAAACTATAAATCCATCTGAATTAGTTTGAAAAAAAATCGTTCAACCTTAGATTACGCCGTTTTATGTTCGATTAGTTTTATGCTGAAAAGTGACAACCGTTCATTTTATGTATTACCTTGTCTCGCTGGCATGAACTAATTCTAAATTTAGTACACGAAGAAAAGCAATCGGGGGCATTATATGGTTCTGGAAAGGTAGCTTCGCTAATATGTCCAGATCAAAACTTGCAAAGATCGTCTTTTGCAATAATGTTTTTCTGTTACGATATGATTTAAAATTTTATTCGGTGGTGTTTCTTTTTATTTTAAAGTCTTAATTAATTCAGTGTGCATTGTTAACATCTGTTGAAAAACATGGATTAATTTTATTGTCAGTATTAAAAATTCCCCATCATAACTTACTGAAAAGAGGAAAAAATGTTAAGACATGATTGTAAAAACGAACTAATATACTGTAATTTAAATGTACCTAAATATTAAGTTTCTACAATCTGTTAAGATTTTTTGGAAATAATTTGAAAAATTGAAAAAAAAAAAAAATTGATTTACATTCAATCAGTTACAGGCGTCAGTGCTGTTACCAAGCACTGACTAACACTGTTTACATATCGCGCCTTACATAATTATACCTCGATAACTCGAATTTAGTAGTTCTGAGATAAACGCGTTTTATTGTTTTTTTAAAGTTTCAACTCGTCCACCATTTTTGATTTATGGAAACTGATAAGTGGAAACTGATAAGTGGACCTAAATACTAACCTAAAACTAGATAAGTGAAGATATGGAGTTTTTGCGCTTTGATAGCAGACAGTGCTGCGAACTTTCAGCTAGATAAGTCTACATATCGATTTTTAGTATTATAGCTGGAGCTGATTTTCAACCTATCAACCATCGTTAACTCGGGTGGGGAAACCTCAGTTATCTGGTTTTAAGGGTATATAAAGTTGATATTTGTACATCTTCTGGCATGCTTATCTCAAAAATGCTAATTTTCGAGTTATCCAGTTATAATTGTAAGGCGACGATACAGTCAGTCAGTCGTGGTTCACTGTGTAGGGAAAAATGAGTTTTTGAAAACAGCAGAATTTGATACGAGTGAGTTATTTGTTGAAAACGTTTTCCTCTTTGCGATTAGAAGAGTTGACGGAAATATTAGAAGAAGATTTATTTACTCCTTCAGGCCTCGGCCCCTCAGCCGATTAACAAGTTGATGTCCCAAAAATTTTTAGTAAAAATTAGTAAAAAAATTGAATTATGACACTGTCCCACCAAAACATTAATTACTGCCAAACCACTGTACCCATAATTAAAATAAAACATATTAACATAATAAAATGAAGCAAATAAAATTAAAACGGGTCTGTCAAGCTGAATCGTGTTGTGGCCGATATCGGCCAATTGGGGCTCTAGGGGTTAAAAAGCAACTAACGAAACGCATCATTTTTGCTAGTTAAATTTTTTGACTCGATGCAATGTCCGATGTACTGACTTCAGTGTTTAGACAAGGTTAGTACTGCTGGTGCGGGTGGTGGGGAGAGCGGACTGCCTTTAAAACATATAGCGGGAATATTTGAGTCAGCACTGATGCGACAGAGCTGTACAGATTTAAAATCAATTTACACTAGACAGTACCGGGTCAGCATTGACTTGTCTTGGATTTAAAGTCAGTAAATGACTCAAAGTAATTTGGCTTTCAAGTAAAAAGGCCCTACCAGTCCTCCATTAATAATTATAATTCACTGTCTATTTTGAAAGGTCAAACGGTGACTGCATTATTTGATTCTGCTGATAGGTATGTCCTTATTAACACGCTTTTATTAGGTCGACTTGTATGTAACTATGTAATGGAATCTAAGGTAACTAATTTAACCATCTTCCAAGGATCGTAGCGTCATGAAAATTGGCAGCTGTGTGTAGTTCTGATGACAATACAATAATATGGTACTGTCGAACTGATCTGATGATGGAGACGGAAGATATGAACTTCATGATGGAACATCGTATCATAGCTGTGTTTGGACTTGTTAGAAAAGTCTTGGAATGCACTTTGACCACGATTAGGTTTCAAGGTCTGATGATGAAGCCGGAAGATAGACACTGGCATTTCATGATGGAATATCGTATCATAGCCGTGTTTGGACTTGTTCGAAAGGTTTTGTAACAACGATAGATATGTGTACAATCTTTTCATAGTTTATTATGGTTTTGCAAAGATACGTTTACAGATAAGATGTCGTTGTTCTGATACAATAGTCGATTTTTTGGTTTTTAAGTGCATTTATAAAAGCGTGTTTTTAGTGTTATTTTTTAAACTATTAATTTATTTGTTTCTTTGTTACAAAATCTACCAATTAAGAAATAACATCACAAGTGATATTTAACCGGTCAGAAGCCAGCCTTCGCGTGCAAAAAAGTGTACCACAACTTTTTGTTGATTTTTTAAATAAATACTAACAATATCGCTTTTTCATGAATTTCTTCGTTACCTAATAATTATTCTTGTTAGTCATGGATATTACATATTTATAAATAAATACAAACGGAGCTGCCATGGAATTCACCGACCGGAGTCGGGCCCATCATAATACTATTTTTTTTACACTTCTGGGGGGTGAGCAGTGGATTCCGGACTTACGAACCGGCTGTGGTAGGTTTAGGACAGCTGTCTTGCCACATGTGAGCGTTCACCTTGCCACCCATTCACTCCCCCTTCGAAGCCATAGAATTTGAGATGCGCAAATCGCAGTTTTAGATAATTTTTCTAAGAAAGAGTTGATTATTTTTCTGGAAAGGCCAAGATCTTTAAAGAGGTGAAATAGAGATTTAGCTGGCAGGCCACGAGCGCCAACTTCCACCGCGTGAAGGTGAACAGTGAAGCCGTTCCGGGTTACGGCATTTGCAAGATCATGGTATTTATTTAATTTGTACTCGTGGTCTTTTGGGATATTTGATTCCCATGGAACAGTTAATTCTACGATAAGAGCCACCTTCCGAGATAGAGAGTAAAGAGTTATATCTGGACGGAGGGCTGTGCATCCGAGACTTTCAGGGAATTTATACTGCTTAGAGACCGAATCAACCTCCAGAATCCAATCTGTAGCTTTCTCGATTATTGAGAAAGGTTTTGTAGTTAAATGTTTTTTGCCTTTAGAGCCATCCCGCACAAACTGTATTGGGGGTTTGGAGGATACTGTCAAACCCTTGTTGGCACGAGCCACTGAGAGACTAATTACCTCGCGAATAACAGCGAGAACTTTGTCATGGCGGTAAGTGTACCGTCCTTGATCTAAGGCCACCTTGCAGCCAGCTAGAATGTGCCTAGCTGTGCAAGGGGTATTGCTACAGAGGGGACAAGAACTATCCTCGGCAAAGCTCCAACGAGCGAGGTTACTGGGGTCTGGAAGTGTATGCTGAAAGGCATTCAAATAAAATTTCAGCATCTCTGGCGTCCAGTCATAGAGCATTACCTTCCAGTGCATTGGAGGCGGAATGCAAAAGTCACCAATTGTTGTCCAATCATTCTGGCATTGAAGGCCAATAGCATGAGCCATAATATAAATGGGGGCTGGCCGAAAGGGCTACGTGCAGATCTGTCAAACGATTCAAAATGCCTATAGGCATTGTTCGCGTCCGATCGGTTAACTATAATCGTAAAAAAATCTGCGACATACATAGATGCGCCTACCTTAATTTAAAACTCAAAGCACTGGCCCCAATACTGGAGTACCCTAGGCTACTCCACTGCATTGGATCAGGCGGATATTCCTTATAATAAAACATATTCAAAGTAAGACTCACAGTAGCCACGATCTGATTGCCGACCACCATGTGTGGAACGGAGGAATCGAGCTGAACGGCTTCTGAAGCCAGCCGACTGAAGAGTTCCTTGCAGAAGAGAACGTTTTGCGCAGCTTCCAACTTGGGCTGCCAGTGGAGGTCCCTGTCTCCGCCGGGGGCACTTCCCGCGGCGACTCCCGTGCCCATCATTGTTCCCGTCCCCACTGCAGTGCTGAACAGCTCTTCCTGGTCTGCAACATTCATCATTGGATCTGTTTGATATCGTTTTGCCTTATTATTACACTCAGAATACAGTCGATAATTGCATGGCAAAGGCCAATGGCGCAAGGGGTTACGAGTCACCTTGTGCGCCCTCAGTCTAAAAGAAATTAGGGATGCAATGGTTATTGATTTACCGAGTACGATTCCGATAAATCTAATAAAAAAAATACAAACGGAGCAGCCATGTATTTTACCGACCAGAGTCGGGCCTCCGACTACTATTATTATACTGCTGGGAGGTGAACGGTGGACTCCCGACTAACGACCGGCTATGGTAGTTTTAGAACAGCTGTCTTGCCACATGTGAGCGCACACCTTAAGACCCATTCACTCCCCCCTTCGAAGCCCTCCCCCATAGAATTTGAGATGCGGGAAACACGGTTTTAGATATTTTTTCTAGGAAGGAGTTGATTATTTTCCTGGAGAGACCAAGATCTTTAAAGAGATGTAACAGAGAGATTGCCATCGAACAGTTGATTCTACAATAAGGGCCAACTTAAAGGGAGTAAAGAGTTATATCTGGACCGAGGGCTTTGCATCCGGACTTTCGCGGAATTTATACTGCTTAGAGACCGAATCGACCGCCAGAATGTAACGACTGCCAAAAATGCACCCAACGGTTTTTGCAGGCGCAGGCGCAACCGCGCATGCAAAAACTATACACAATAAAAAAGATAGGTCAAACAAAGCATTACCTTTCTGACACATGACGGAGATGAAAGCGACTCCCTGAAGCTCAGGAGGAACGGTCACTCTGAGAGCTGAAGGGGGCACACCGACTGGGGTTTGTCCTGGACCTGAACCGATGCCCATTAATGGCAGGTGAGACTCCTCAGGAGCTTTTGTGACCTATAAGTTAAAAAGAACCAATTAAAATATAAGCTCATCGAGGTAATCTTGCCCGCAGTGCGGAAGAAGCCCCCCCCCCCATATTGAATGTTACAAGGGTATAATGCATCACTCTAAAGTTCCTGTCAGTGCACTTACAATTTTATTATAGCTTACAGAATTCAACTGGCGAAGAGTGATAATAATAATAATAATAATAAACTCTTTATTTGCACTCAATTATTATACAAAAAGACGAGCTTATTGCCACATGGCTATGTCTTACAACTAACCTAAACACAGTGGTACATGCGCGCATTGTGAAAATAAAGATTATTACATAATATACAGACCGTCTGCATAACATACAGACAAGTGATAGCATCTTTTACCTTGGCTGCATTTTAAAGAACAACTGGTACAAGAGCAAAGAGATAAAATCCGCAAGACAAAAGAATTCAAAATATGAAAAAGATATTTTGCAAAAGAAACATCAACCCAAACTTGAATTCTAAGATGCTACATATTCACAGTAGGGGATGGAAAGTCGGGATGTTTCGTACATCCTTGAACATGGAGACTGTGTTTATGGACCATGGACTAGCAAAATAAACAGTAACCCTATCTATCCAGGGGTTGCAGAATGCATGCGTAAGATTTTTCTCCGCATTACCTCCGAAACACCATGCATCTTCCAGCTAGATCCTCTATTTTAAACATGACACATCCCCGCCAGCTACATTTGGCCAATTTTGCAATGAAGGTGGTTTGTACCGAGGTCCACGCCTATCTGTATAGCAAACTTAAGAGAACTATATGAACTTCTAAGCTGGAATTATGGGGCCTCGACCATACTGCACTCATTCCAAAATACGAGACATCCGCATACTGCGGTTGTTTCGCTTATCTTGCAGCATCCCCCTGGAATGGGCTTGGCAGATATCTAAGGGAAACGTTTGGGATAATTTTATTCTCCTATATAAAAGGCTGATACTAGGCATACAAATAGACTCCTCCCAGCATTAGCAAGTTTCGCAAAAGTTTAGGCAATTTGCACTAGGTTAGGCACCTACTGACACATGCAGAATCTTTTCATCCGAATACGGCGCTCCGAAATTCAGTCTATGACTGAGAGCGCTCCGTCATCAGTAAAACCCTTTATAGCGTTGTTCTTTCACATCTGTATTTACCGCGCTGCATTGTGGGAGAAAACAATACAATAAAATAAATAAATAAATGTTCAGTCTGCTAAGAAAGATTTAACCCTTGGAGTAAATGGGTATTTTCATGGATGCATCTGTCTCTTTTGCAGGATTTTCGGCGACATCGACCTTAAAGTACTATAACTACGAAACTACTACACCAATCATAAAAAGAACAACTGCACAATGATTGCATTGAAATTTCGAATATAGAATATTGAAATATCATTTTGTAAAACAATTAGATAATTATGAATAAATATGAGAACGTCAAAGAAGTGAAAAAAACGCGGAACCAGATCTGGTCGTATCATACTCAACGGATAATTGTTTCAGAACCAGATTTGGTCGTATCATACTCAAGGGGTTAAACCTCTAAAATGTGGATCTATCAGAGCATACTCCATATAAGATGGTTTCAAAAATCATCAGAAGGAGAAGACAAATATATTATTGCAGTTATTGTATCCAGGCATCAGTGGCGAGGCAGATTGAGAGGTGTCAATTGCTACAGACGAACCCGCCACCCCAGGAAGTTATAATAGCCAATTGCTATTCTCTCTACCATGGGGTGAATGCAAACACTTAAAGGAAAAACACAATCCACAGTCCGACTATGCCAGCAGCCCATGGGAATTTTGACAACTTATCACGAGGCACTAGGAAGTACTATCCAGCAGGCTTTCTCGCCCTTACTATCAGATTTGGATGGATTTCTCCAACATCCAGTCTGGTGACAGATTTGAGGTCGCTTGGATGGCCTCTACCTGACAGTAGCGGTAATTCATAGATCGAATTTATCGCGGAACCGCAGCGCCCTTTGCTGTCAAGCTCATTCGGGATTGGGTAGCCCCTACATCGTTTCTAAGAATAGGTGTCGCCAGGTCAACAGCTACCCTCCGCTTCATAGGAAACGTACATCTCCAGACTCCCTCGGTTATTCACCGGATTACGCAATCGGCTGACTGACGCAGCCCTGTGCGCCAAACGCGCAGTTCCGTCCGAGGTGTGTTCCTGGATCCGCACTTCCAATCTCAACTGTCTGCGACTGCAGATTACAGCCGCAGGCAGGGTTCACAACGGCCCTTCCAGGTTATGTCCCTCTTCAAGGAGGCTACCGGATGGGAGCTGAACTGTTAGTTGGGCCGACCTAAGCCTTCTTGTCCACACATGTTTTTTTCGCTGTAAAACTCCACGGTCAATTAGCCATGTCGTCAGTGGGGTTAATATAATAATAATAATAATAATTACTACTAATATTAATGTTAGTAGAGCGTATTCAAAGAAAATTTTTAAGATATATTTATTACAAAAAATACAATATTTATCCATACATATTTCCGTCCGATTTTGTGCTAGGAATGATAGGATACAACAGTCTTGAAACGCGTCGATATAT
Source organism: Micropterix aruncella (assembly GCA_944548615.1). Taxonomy (NCBI): domain Eukaryota; kingdom Metazoa; phylum Arthropoda; class Insecta; order Lepidoptera; family Micropterigidae; genus Micropterix; species Micropterix aruncella. The sequence goes on along the minus strand of OX155953.1, from coordinate 5,938,677 downwards.
TTCACTAATTATATTTGCATATAAACTAATTCAAGGAACTATTTATTTGCCAGAGATACTATGTAAGTTTGAATTGTACGTACCGGTAAATTACACAGCGAGGAGATCGCATCTATTGTTTAATGTGCCGTACCACCGTACAAATATTTTTGTAGACAGGCCAGTGGGAAGGGTTATAGCTCTTCTTAATTCCTTACCCACAGAAATAGATATCTTTTGTATATCCCTTTGGCAGCTAAAAAGGCAACTCCCTGCTATCTCATGTTTATCATAATCTGTCTTTTATTTAGTTTTATATTTTTATGTTTTTTTAAGCTATTGCATAGCTTTTATCGCGGGCCTAGGCCAGCGCGGCGACCGAATGAAGAAATTTCTTAACGAAAATTAATGATTTTAAACTGATAATTACGTCTAAACGAGTACTGCTTAGGATTCGAAAAAAATATATGTTAAACAAGAACATTTTCCTAATATTCTTAGCTTTGAATATTTATGATTTTGTGTATATTACATAGTGTAATCAATTTGTGAAATTAGGTCTAACCGAACACATAAACGACTACTACGCAAATACTATCTGGCGTATTATTATGAAACCTGCACCATTTTAAAGATAATTTAATTATCTATCTTTTTATCTACGATTTTTTTTGAATAATCCGTTTTTTTGCTTTATCGAATAAAAAATTCGTGCGCGGCGCTCTATCGGAAGACGTTTAAATTATTCCGAATCATTTGCTACCGCAGCCGCAAATGATTCGGAATAATTTCAACGTTTACCGATAGAGCGCAGTTATCTGATATCAGAAAAAATAAAATAAATAAATAATTATAATTGCATAAGTTGTTAAAAATGCTATGCAATAGCTTTACCGCGGCAGTCCCCGAGTGCCACACGTTTTTTTTTTCTTGGTCAATGTTAGCATTAATTTAGTTATGTAGTCATTTATTTTTAGACTTACACTCTAGCTTTAATATTCAAGGGCGAATTAGATTCTTCTGTAATATCCTTGAATACTATTTGAAACTAATAAATAATAATCACTATGAAAGCCTGTCCATGGACACGGAGGAAAAACGGACGGCGCCGCCGCCGTGTCTGTGGACAAGATTCTATAGTGATTCATACAAAACTGACGACACGGCGAATTAACTGTGGTTTTTTACGGCGAGAAAAAGGTGTCTAGACAAGAGGGATAGGAGAACACAATAGGCCATCAAGCCCAAACTGCATGGAACCATTACAAGAAGAAGAAGAAAATCGCTTAATTCGTTAAAAAAAAGGTGAGCTTATTGCCTGCGGGCAATATTGTAGAGTTAACTTATATCTGTCTGTCTCATTAGCAACCGAGGCAGGCAGATGTCTCCTTTTCATTACAGAATAGCGACATTTGTCAATCATCTACATTATACAAACCTCAAATATTCCAGTCTGATTAAATTTGGAGCCGGCCGTGCGATAGCTGAGATCGCCTATGATCGCATTTGACACCTTCTTCAAGCGCCAATTCTGCCTAAGTCTCAGAAGATCGATGTGAAAGTCGGGTGTGTTGCGTGCATTGCGAATGTTTTCATTCGCTCGGAGCCTTTCTACTCCCGCTAAGAGCGTGCTGGCCGCAGCGGCGAGCGCTTTCTTCCGTCCGTAAACTTGAACCATAGTACGCGATTCCAGCGGCTCTTGGGGAACTGGATCCAGTACCTATAAATAAAAAAGAAGTCAGTCGCTTTTGACACTTGTACTATTTTAAAGATTGCATCATAATAACCTTTATGTAAACTTAGAATTTTTTCTGATTGCCCTATTCAACTGTATTTGTATTGCCGTTTGACAATCCCCACCCGCCCTAACGCGCGGGTGGGGATTGTCAAACGAGAATGCCCATTCATAGTACTCTCAAAAGAGAGATCTCAAAAATATTAATACATTATAGCTAAAATATAAACATAATTCCTCAATAAGCTTCATGACTATTTGTTTCGGGGTTATTTTTTTATGATAAATAAAATACAAACGGAGCTGCAATGGAATTCACCAACCAAAAATCGGGCCCATCATATATAATTATTACACTTCTGGGAGGTGAACGGTGGATTCCGGACTAACGACCGGCTGTGGTAGGTTTAGGACAGCTGTCTTGCCACATGTGAGCGATCACCTTACCACCCATTCACTCCCCCTTCGAAGCCATAGAATTTGAGATGCAGAAATCGCGGTTTTAAATATTTTTTCTAGAAAGGAGTTGATTATTTTCCTGGAGAGACCAAGATCTTTAACCCCTTGAGTATGATACGACCAAATCTGGTTCTGAAACAATTATCCGTTGAGTATGATACGACCAGATCTGGTTCCGTGTTTTTTTCACTTCTTTGACGTTCTCATATTTATTCATAATTATCTAATTGTTTTACAAAATGATATTTCAATATTCTATATTCGAAATGTCAATGCAATCATTGTGCAGTTGTTCTTTTTATGATTGGTGTAGTAGTTTCGTAGTTATAGTACTTTAAGATCGATGTCGCCGAAAATCCTGCAAAAGAGACAGATGCATCCATGAAAATACCCATTTACTCCAAGGGTTAAAAAGGTGAAACAAAGATTTAGCTGGCAGGCCACGAGCGCCTACTTCCACCGCGAGAAGGTGAACAGAGAAGCCGTTCCGGGTGACGGCATTTGCGAGGTCATGGTATTTATTTAATTTGTACTCGTGGTCTTTTGGGATATTTGATTCCCATGGAACAGTTAATTCTACGATAAGGACCATCTTCAGAGATAGAGAGTAAAGAGTTATATCTGGACGCAGGGCTGTGCATCCGAGACTTTCAGGGAATTTATACTGCTTAGAGACCGAATCAACCTCCATAATCCAATCTGAAGCTTTCTCGATTATTGAGAAAGGTTTTGCAGTGAGATGTTTTTTGCCTTTAGAGCCAACCCGCAATTAGTACTTCTAAACTTCCAACATTTTTATTTGTTTGTCAATAATTGTCATGAGTGAAGCTACTGAAAAATGATGTCTTTTTTTTTAACGCGTGCTATTATGTTACATTATTGATTACGTCTAAGATAACGTTCTCCGCATCGATCCTTTTTATTCGATGACAAGTCCTTATTCACTCGTAATAAACAAAAAGTTGTGTTATGAGCGTGAATTATAGGGACATAAAGAACTATTTATTATTATTCAAAAACTTTTGAAAATAAACTTGAATTCAGTTATCTTTATTTTCACTGTATTTAAGATTTATAATGTACATTAGTAAAAAGAAAAATCTTTAAAAATAAAATCGATGTATTATTATTGGTTTCACCCCTAGTTTTTGTCACCTTGTTGTGACATTGATAAGGGAGGGAGCATAAAATTAATAAATTAAATAAATAGTTTTTTTTTATGTACACTATCAACATATACCTACTAAACTCCTCTTAAAGCTGTTAAAACCCCTGAAATAACTGTTAAAATAAATAACAGGTTGCATCTGTTATAAGTTTTTTAATGTGTGGCTGAACCTAACCTCAAAATATATCAATTTTATTTTGGTAATATTTCTGAAATGCGGAAACCGTATTCGATGTAATTTCAAGACTCTGATGATGTCACGGAATAGATAAAACACCATTTGATAGAGATACAAAAATGTTGAATAGAGTACATTTGTTCGTACTAGGATGGGCATCCTCCTTTCTCGAACGTTTGAATATCTGCTTCGGCGGAGTGGCGGAAATTATGACTTGTACGCAGACGACACTTACCTAATGGATCCAGTAAGTCCAAATAACCCTAGCATTGCCGAGGGATATCTTGATGTGCACCTAGATAGGTTATCCACCTGGTCAAAACTACATGGCCTAAAAATCAATCCAGTCAAGTGTTGCAGAGATCAAGACCAAATGACGAGAGAGGAGACTGGCAATAGGAACCGAGTCTCTCCACACTGACAGAGGGATGTTGCATTCTGCGAAAGGACTAGATGCTAGGTGTAAGGCAAATGGATAAAGATATAGGGCAGGAAGAAGACAATGGAGTCATTGTGATTATTGTTACGATGTAAAAGATCAAAACGACTCCTTCCTACCATGTAACGCTTCTCCTTAGCGATCGCCAGCACGTCCGCCAAAACGCACACTTCCGTGAGGGAACTCCTCAATTTATTTCGCACCGAGTCCCACGGCCACAAACTCGACTGAAAATTCGGATCCTTGGTGTCCTCTTCGCCGCTTTTTGGATCGGAACTCACTTCGCCCTCCTTTTTTATAGCTGGGCTCGAGTAATCATCTTCGGTTTTTGTAAAATCTATCTTTTGCGCGAGTCTTGCGAGATTTTCCGACATCGACAAAGGCCTAAAAATACAAAGATAACATCAATAAGACTCTGAGAATTTATGCAGTTTAGGTATTTTGGTATTTATGCATTATAGGAACCTGTCCTACATTGTTGATTTTTTGACGTCACCTGACTGATTCCGAATCTGCAATAATCTTTTCTCGGCCTCAATAAATAAGCTTGAAGTGGGGCTACCGTTTCAAAACAGTGGCCAATACACCTCGTCGTGCCTCGCTTTTGCCGATGAACTAACTTTTATCACCAGTAGCCTCAAGCAGCTTTCCCTGCTATTACAGAAAGTGGAGCTGTTCTGCGACTGGTCAGGCTGTATAAAAGTGAAGCCATCCAAATGTTTTTGCCTTGGACTCGCCCGCATAGACACAAAATTTACGTATTATGACCCCAAATTGGTCTATAAGGGCTCTAACATCTTCCTTATAGACCCAAATAACCATTTCAAATTCCTTGTCAGGAAAATCACCCATCAGGGCAAAGACCTCTCTGGCGATCATGTTATAGAACATTTCAGTTGTTGATTGGCAAAGATAGACGTCTTGCTAATTTCTGGCCCTCGTAAGGCTTGAATCTATGTATGAAATTATCTAACTTCACATTTGTTATGGCCCTTTCTTATTTACGATTTCACCAAAACCCAACTGTCTCGTCTGGATGCACTGGTGACAGCTAGTTTAAAATCCTGGTTGTCCTTAGCCAAACCAGCTGACCCTTCGACTCTCTTCAGGTTCAAACAAAATTTTGGGCTAGCTCTGTAACTGCCCTCTCTGCTCTACGCCAACTCCAGAATTACCAAAAATTCGATTCTAAGCAATTCCAAGGATCCGGCAATATCGAAGCACGTAATAAGTGGCCGTAGTGATTCAAATGATCTACAAGCCCGCATAGACTTCCACAAAAAGTTCCTTGCTGGATTCAGCCAGAACGGCAATGGTCTGGGGTATGGCAGTACAACCATGAGCGATGTAGACTTGAAAAAGTCTCTCTTGCGGGGAGATTACAACAGCAATAGTATGGCTCACGCTATTGGCCTTCAATGCCAGAATGATTGGACAACAATTGGAGACTTTTGCATTCCTTCTCCAATGCACTGGAAAGTAATGTTGTATGACGCAAGATGCTGAAATTTTATTTAAATGCCCTTCAGCATACACTCCCAGACCCCAGTAACCTCGCTCGTTGGAGCTATGCCGAGGATCGTTCATGTCCCCTTTGTAGCAATACCCCTTACGCAGCTAGACATATTCTAGTTCGCTGCAAGGTGGCCCCTTAGATCAAGGACGGTACACTTAACGCCACGACAAAGTCCTTGCTGTTATTCGCGAGGTAATTAACCTCTCAGTGGCTCGTGCCAACAAGGGTTTGACAGTATCTTATAAACTCCCAATACAGTTTGTGCTGGATGGCTCAAAAGGCAAAAAACATTTCACTACAAAACCTTTCTCAATAATCGAGAAAGCTTCAGATTGGATTCTGGAGGTCGATTCGGTCTCTAAGCAGTATAAATTCCCTAAAAGTCTCAGATGCACAGCGCTGCGTCCAGATATAACCCTTTACTCTCTATCTCGGAAGATGGCCCTTATCGTAGAATTACTGTTCCATGGGAATCAAATATCCCAAAAGACCACGAGTACAAATTAAATAAATACCATGATCTCGCAAATGCCGTCACCCGGAACGGCTTCACTTTTCACCTTCATGCGGTGGAAGTTGGCGCTTGTGGCCTGCCAGCTAAATCTCTGTTTCACCTTTTTATAGATCTTGGTCCTCTCCAAAAAAATAATCAACTCCTTCCTAAAAACATTATCTAAAACTGCAATTTCCGCATCTCAAATTCTATGGCTTCGAAGGGGGAGTGAATGGGGGGTAAGGTGCATGCTCACATGTGGCAAGATAGCTGTACTAAACCTACCACAGCCGGTCGTTAGTCTGGAATCCACCGTTCACCCCCCAGAAGTGTAGTAATAGTATATGATGGGCCCGACTTTGGTCGGTGAATTCCATGGCAGCTCTGTTTGTATTTTATTTATTAGGCATTCAAAAAAACGTCAAACCCGTACATTTCGGTAGGTAAGGTTAGTTTTTTTTAATAATACATAAGTAATCATCTATATGACGGTAGGTTAAGTTAGTTTTTTTCAATCTTAAAAACTGAGTAAAAAAATATTTTTTTTGTATGTCAATTTGTTATTTTTTGGCATGAAATATTGCGCATCCGAGGTTTTTTATTGCAGTAGGTATAGGAACATCTTCTAGGTTGTTGATTTTTTAACGTCACTACTATATTCACCTTGCTAATTCCGAATTTGCAATAATCTTTATTCGGTCTCAATAAATAAGCGAGATATAGACATTAAAAAAAGCGTCAAACCCATACATTTTGGTAGGTTGTTAGTTTTTATTAATAATAATAAAGAAACACCTATTTGGCGGTAGGTTGGATTAGTTTTTTTAAAAACCATCTCAAAAACTGAGTTTAAAAAACTTTTTTTTTGTGTGTAAATTTTGTTACGAATTTTTACGGGTTCAAAGCGTTTTTCTTTCAAATTTAGCATTACAATGATCAAATCCAGTAGTATTTCTTTATTTTTTCGATTTCTGAGAAAGGTTCCTATTCTGCAATAATTCTATTTTTTCTATTACCTACTTAACCCCTCGCATACCAGACGGCCCGAAACGTCCAGAATTGATATTTACCGTCGAACCCCAGACGGCCCGAAATGGCCAGGCGAGGCCGACCGCTAATTATGTTAGTACAACTTTGACTAATAATTATGAATAATCTTTATTGCTTTACATAACGACGTTACAAATATCTAATAGCAAATTTCAATAGGAACATAAAACAGGTCTTTTTTAGACGATCGGTGTGACAGTTTCGGAGTAATCGTTTTTTTCTGAAACGCCATCTTTTTTTTGAGACTCGCGAATTTCTTACGGGCCGTAAGGCACACATTAAAATTCAAACCGCGGGCCGCGAGGGGTTAAGCATTACAATGATCTAGTCATGTAGATCTAGTAATATTTTTTTTATTGTTTTTATTTTAGAGAAAGGTTTATATTCCGCTATCTTTGCTATATTATAATTATAATGCTAGAAACAAATGTTATGAAAGTTTTAAAAAACACAACCTACCACTATGTTTATGAAATGTTTAAAAAAAACTAACCTTACCAACTGAAATATAGGCGTTTGACTCCTGCATAAATACCAAACTGAAAAATTATCACAAGTAGTACATGTATACAGGCATTGCCTTCTCTATGATACAGGTAATGTGCAATACGTACGCTTGATATATTTCTTGGCCATCGTAGGTGATTTCTTGAATCTGATTCTCGATCGGCGCCTCCACTGATATATTCACCGAATATGCCATATTTAGGCGTTAATTATAAATGGATTAATTAATACATTGAAATAGAAATAATTACGCCAATTCAATCACAAATGAACCAAAAGTCGCTTCTAAAAAATACGGCAGATCTTGACGTTTGTTTGATGCACTGGTTTGATGTTTGACTGATTTATTATTTTTAATGTAGTAGGCAAGTCGTAAGGTTTTTAAGGCGTTTGATGGTGTCAGTATTTTATGATATGGCAGCCCTGCGATATGTTTCCGTTTTGTGACTTCCGTCCACATAATTGTAGAAATGCGGACAATATATGATTATACTGCATCGTACGATTGTTGACTTAAAAAAATAACAGTTGGCGACGAATTTCCATGTACACAACATCTGTGATAGGGGCTCTTAATAAGTAAAATAATATTATTTGACCTTGATTTGGAAGCACAGTAAAAATACTAAAAGCTCAATTTCGATTTAGGATAAGGCCGCATCCTAACTAGCATCAAGCGACGTAAGTACGAATGTTAGCAGCTTGTACTATCATTAATTCAAAATACAGGTAGTTCTGTCATAATTGGAGCAATTATTTGCCCTCACGATTAGTCGGAGCATTCGGTGTTTGCAAATTTCATAATACGATTGCGGCCGCTTTTGCATCGTTTATCAATGCATTATGTATAGAGCGAGACAGCAGTGTGTCCGACCACAGAACACCTATCCCGTAGAAACGTCCCTTAAGGACTATTCGCTACCGTTGCCCCCGGATTCTGAAGCGACGATGTGATCCACGACTGTCGTAACTCGGAGATATTTGCGATTCTGTCAACGATTTGATAGTAGTGATGGGTGTGATCACGAATAGCAATAGCAATAACGTGTGATATTTGCAATCACGAAGAACGCGTTACGAGAATTTAAAAGAACATGCTATTTGAATCACGGCTACGAAGAGCACCGCGTTGCCATCACTCGGCGCCGCTACGTGGCCGCTACGACGCGACCGATCACTGATCAGTGGTGGATCAGTGATTGGCCGTTCTCACTGATCGCCGTCGAACGACCGCGCCACTGAACGATGATCGGTGAGGGCCTAATTGAACCGTTCACTTGGTTTCGTTCATTCTTAGATCACTAGTGATCGGCGATCAGTGGATCAGTGATATGATCAGTGGATCAGTGATCCGCCGTTCGTTCTGGCGAACGCCCGCGCCGGCTGGACGATGACTGATGAGTGGCGCGTTCATTTCGTACGTAACGTGAATTTTGACACTTATCGCATGAATTTGGGCACTGTTATCGCTCGCGTCGTAATCGTTCGTGTAAATTAGTTTGCTCATGATTTGTTAAAGCAATAAAATAACTTTTGGGGACAAGTGGCTTACATTATTTCAGAAAGACGAACTCGGCTTAGCAAGAAAAGAGCGAGAAAGTTAATCTTTCTGGACGCTAATTCTTCTAATTACTAATAAATATTAAGCAAATATAATGCGCGTTTCTGTTATCACATTGACGAAACTTTGTTACTTAACGTTTCACAGTACATTTCAGTACAATCACGAAAATCACGAGTAGCAGTTATTATCACGCGTGATAAAATACCAGTAACGTGATCGTCGCGTGATTTAAAATTGAGAATCACGCCCATCACTATTTGATAGTCCTTCAATCATCAGAAGTGAGGTTAGGATTGACGGCAGCACATGCGGTGTCGTATGCATGTCGTTGCTCTAGGAGATAGCTGGGAAATGACAGTAAAAATCTCCATTCAGCAATAATCACCGACTATTCCCACCCAAGACTATCGAAATTTGAATATAGTGCCGAGAAATAAGAATAGTCGATGTAATAAATAAAGGACGCGCTCCGAATTGCCCTTAGCTCGAAGCATTAAGCGCGCTCAGAGCCCGGTCCGAATTGAGCATACGCCGCTCACTGCCAAACGGCCTTTCTTGGCCAATCTGAACACCATGTCGGGTAGGAATCACCTGGGAAGTATCGAGTTCCGAGATTAGTTGATGATTCTAAAACAGAATCAGGCAAGTCGTCGGATTAACGCCTCAAGCCGCGAGATTTCGCGAGCGCATGTCTTTAAAAGACTATGTATAATTATGGAAATTTTAGGTTTGTTATGGCGGTCAACCAAAATATTAATTTCTCCCAAACCGTTGTTGCACTTTAGAATTGTTGCATATGTTGTTTAGAATACTAACTTTAGAGTCCGATCGGTCCCAACGAGGCTCGAGGGGTTAAGGACGATATTGAATTCAATGTCGCGTCGCGTTGACGTATCGTATCGCTACTTCAGAGTCCCGGGGCTGATGTCTAGCCAAATTCGGGGAGCGCAATTGAAGCATATATGTGCAGCATATATGTGCCTGCATTGCGTTAGTATCGGAAGGGTGGGAAACAGGACCATATTTTCATTACCACAAATCATATATTTATTTTCGCTCAGCTACTTTTAACTAATCTTCTTGATATAATTTAACTATATGTATAAAACTATGTATTTCCTTAGGGGAACGAGGATAAAATAAATCTAGTTAGTAATAGGGAATGTGCAATTTTTCATTTTTCGGTCGATCTATATATATTTTATCTTTTGATATCCGTGCTTTGATTTTCGGAATTTAATGCCAGAGAGGGAAGAAAGTGAAATATTTCCAGTGGAAAAAAACTGCGCGTCTTGACCCGAAGCAACGTGATCCATTTTGCGAATTAAGTTCACAAACTTCGGCGACATTGCCCATCACGCCATTCTGTTGAACATATATTGAATCATCGTACGAGTGTTTGTGTTTCTATTATCTACTAACTCACGTTTGTTGTGGTCACGTATTGCTGTGGCTCAGATGGCGCTGTTTTTCGAAAAAAAAAAAACATGTTTTTAGCAGTCACAGGTGTGACACCTATATAATAGGTTTTCTAGACGTATTCTGATAATAATGATGAAGGGGATGTGAGGGTCTATTTCTGTGTTGATAACTGTTGTTGTTTTAGAATCTATTTTTGATACCCATACGTAGAGAATGGTGATATTGTACCTAAAGTAAAATACAAGAGATGGTATTATTGCAGTATAGGAACCTTTTCTAGATTGTTGATTTTTTAACATCACTAGACTATATTTAGCACGCTGATTCTGAATCTGTAATAATCTTTATTTGATCTCAATAAATAAGCGAGATATAGGCATTCAAAGAAGCGCCAAACCATTCAGGTAGTTTATATTAGTTTTTTTTTAAATAATACATAAACACCTATTTGGCGGTTTATTAGATTAGTTTTTTTAGAAACAACCTTAAAAACTGAGTTTGAGTTTTGTTTTGTATGTAAATTTGGTTTTGAAAATTTACGCGTCCGAAGCTTTTTTCTTTCACATTTGAATGATCGAATCTAGTAGTATTTCTTTATTTTTTCGATTTTTGAGAAAGGTTCCTATATTGCAATAATTCCGATGAATGTGCATGGAGTATTTATTATCTCATTTCTTTACTATTTTATATCTGCTCAATCGTCTTAACTATAAGTACGATTATTATAATAAATTGAGTACAACCCTGTCTGTTAACCTTCGTGTGCGATTGTGGTGCGATCCAAAGTGCCATAAATAAAGTGCGATCCACTGTGCGATCTATTATCTTTGGTGCGGTACTACGCAGGTTTCTCGCGGTCGCCTATCGTAGAATCGTTTCGACTTTTTTGCTAATAATCCTTGAATGAACATTCGACTGTTTTTCAACAAGATTGAATCGTCTAATAACGCAGCAGTCAGCAGGTTTGAATTTAATCGTTCTTCAGTACTAAGATTACGTTTTCGCCGTAGTCAGCCATTTTGTGCCCAACTAAATGGAGTCATCTTTTTCGCAGCAGGATGGAAAGAAAACGGAAACGAAGAGAATCTGGCTGGATATGCAACCTGGGACACCGACAAGACTTTAAGTCTATCTTTAACCAATTTCCTACGTGAAATTGCCTACATATAACTAGGTTTGTTTGATGGAGGGTATTGGGTGTTACTCATTTGGGTCAACGCTTTTCCGGGTACAATCGGTTTTTGAAATAGTTAAAAGGTTTCAATGAAAGCCGTAGCCTGTTTCGTTTTGTATTCGACAATAATTTTTAAATGTAATTTCGTCAGATTTATTGCCGATTCGGGGTTATGGTTTTCTTTGTAATCTTTTCGTTTTGCTAGCTGGTTGTATTTGAAGATTCCGATGGCCCAACTTTATAACACCCTCAATGATTTACTGAATCTTTTTTTTTTGTAAGTTTTCATCGCACGGATGCATCACAGTTTATTGCGTGCGCGCAGCTGTTGGGCTGCGCGTGTCGTCGTCGTCATTGTTTTTTTTTGGAATATATTAGGTTTTGCTACCACGCCTATTTTTTAATAAAAGACTCAGACTACTAAATTTGATCATTTTAGTACTAAATCTAAAAGAAACTGGCGTAGTTTTTTAAAAAAAATTCAATATATTTTTTAATTTTTTGATGTTTTGATGGTTTAATGTAACCTACTGACAAATACGTGTTTTTGAATTGTTTAAAAAAAACATAGCCTAACCTACCAAAATGTAGGTGTTTCACACTTCTTTAAATACCTATATCTGTGTTATTTATTGAGTCCTACAAAAGATATTTGCAGTTTCGGAATCAGCGTGGTGAATATAGTCAGGTGATGTTAAAAAATAAAAAAAACGTAGAACTGGTAGCAATACCTAATAAATACCGTTATTTTCGTAGAAACGTAAATTGTCTGAAGAATTTTCGACTTTGAAACGCATTAAATTGTGAAGGCATTTATGCATAGGTTGCAGCCTTACCAAAATACGTAAGAAAGGGGCTATAGTTCCTGGATCGGGCGAAGCAGCTAAATTGAGAAAGAAACGAGCGTGTTATTTAACAAGATACAAACAGCTGCTCATAGAGCTGACCGTCATTGCAGTATTACGACTAGAACTATTGGTTACTTTATTGGGAACCAAGAACGTATCTAAGGGAGGAGGGGGCACAGGGACGCGCCCGCCCCGATTTTTTTGAGTAAAAAATAAAGCCAAGAAAAATAATCAAAAAGGGGGGGATAGTTGGAATTTAACCACTGCAAAAAATCTGGCATATTTTTGTTTCATGTACCGGCAAATTCAAATTTGGTGGGTACCGCGCGCGTAATTTTAATGAATGAGTCTGAAGCTGAAGTCAAGCTGAAGTTTGCATACGTGCCTGTTGGCACACTGAATAGCTTATATAAAGAAAAAAAAACATGCTTTTCTTTATCGTTCATCCAATGTATTGTTTGATTTTGTCTGAGACTGCATTGCTTTCAAGGGAAGTGCCTCGTACCCGTTACCAAAAACCCTTTATTAAAAAAAAGCGGTGCGAGTCTGATGACACGGGTGCGAGATTTCCAAGGAGTAAAGGAAATCGGTAAAAGGCTATCCATTTAAAAATAAACTATATTACAGAAAAAATGGCATTTTTTATTGTGGTATTCTGTAAGTACGCGCTAAATCTGCGCTGCACTGCTGATATTTTTTAATACATAAATTTTTTTCGTTTTATTTCTATGTAAAAAATGACGATTCTTTAATCATGAACGTTTAAAAATATATTATATATATTTTATATATATTGGCAATACATCATAGATTTAAGGGAAATTATACAACTGACGAATAGTCCGGGCGGCCGCTGTATGATCATTTACCTCGAGTTGCAGAATTGCAGAATAATACCACTTTCCAAAAAGTAGACCTCAAATAGGTAAGAAAAAAATTGGATTTCCGGGGCTCCACGGCGAAAAGATAAATGTTTCACTCGGACCATCATTTTAGTTCGTGCGGTTCATTGATTTTGTAATGGTGCGGTTACAAAACGAAACCGACAACTTTTGAATTATTGCATGTATTTCTTTGAAATAAAATTTATTTTAATCTATTGTAACAGAAGTTTCACACCAAACCTAAAATAATATCAAAAAACTGCTGTATTAAAAAAAAATGTTTTTTTTTCTCAGGTTGATGTACTTGAAATAGTGACCTCTTTACCCTCTCTTATTAGTATTATTCATAATTTCTCACTTCATATGGCAAAAAAATCAGCGTCTTATCTCAAGACACAGTATTCAGTATTCAATTTATTTATTCAGAATATACAATAAAAGCATGAATTATGAATTAAAGCTAATTATCGCATATTAGAATTCGTCAGTTTAAATGTAGATATAAAACGATTAAAGCATAAATATTAATTCGGCAATAGCGTTGACTAAAGTCGGCTTTACACGGCAGACAAATAAAATAAAAAAAAATAGAGCTGAATCCATGTACATGAGTATACATATAAAATAGATAATTATTATAAGAATATTAATAGTCATCAAGCACAACACAACTTTAGCTCTGAATACTTACTCGGCGCTTATCATCCATCCTCGAGATGCCTTTTAAATTACTGCATGTTTTGCTTCGAAAAAATAATATATAATTCTATTTTTTAGTAATAGGCAGTGGCGTAGCCACAGGGGGGTCCTGGGGGTCCGGACCCCCTCCCCCGAAATTATTTAAAAAAAGCTGTATAATTATTAAATACTAGCTGGGCCAGCGGTTTCACCCGCGTGGTGATAGAAAATTGTGATAATGATGATAGAAAACCATATATCTTTATAAATTATAGCCTATGTGTTATTCTGATGTATAAGCTATTTAATGTAAAGTTTCATCAAAATCCATTTAGTAGTTTTTGCGTGAAAGAGTAGGGTAACAAACATCCATACATACATACAAACTTTCGCGTTTATAATATTAGTAGGATGTAGTACATACAACGTATACTTTTCAATTGACTATTAATCGAAATGATTCACAAACCAACTTTCCATCTTTTACAATTGATTGGAACATTATAAAATTGATCGGTATACTACCACTACCACTATCACTACCACTGCGAGCACGAGACAGTACCGCCGGTCTGTAGATAGACGCCGTACTCTCTGTATTTACAATTGGACATAGTTACGCAAAACAGAACCAACCCACACGACATCAGTTTTGAGATAATCAAGTTTTCACTTAAAAGGGATGTTGAAACTTCCAGGTTACTTATTCTGGTATAAAAAGTTTATGAACTTGTTTGATATATTTTTATGATGTAGAGACACTTAATTACCGATTTTTTTTTATAAGGAAGTTCCTTTTTTTCTGCAAAATATGGCTGGTTCTATACTGAAAAATACTGTTTTTAGCACAATATGTTGGCTGGTTCCTTTCAGCAAAATTTGATATTTACAACTGTGTATGGAAATCTGAAACTACCTTATATCAATCATTTTGAAATAATTTAATAATTAGAAAAGCAAGTAATTAGAATAATTACAATAATTATCAGCTGATCAAAACCTTTATTGGTTTTTTGTTTTTGCATGACATAATTATTTTCATATAATCCTCTGGGGTATAAATGCTTTGTTGGTGTTTTAATGCACATTCGATTCTTCCGAAATCAGTGTCATTCCGTAGAAAGCTATGGCCAGACTCCAAAAAACGAATGGAGATTTTTTGGAGTGGTCATTAAGCAAAGCTTTAAGCATTAACGTCAACTTAAATGTTCCTGTTTTGACCACAGCACAGTCGCTCCAAAGTATGAGGTATGTCACGTTTTCGTCAAGCTTCTCTAAAGCTACTTCCTGAGCACCCCTCCCAGCCTCTCCTTCAACCCACACATTGCAATGTACTTGCTCGTCACTTCCTGAATGTATATATATACCTAGATTATAAACCCACATTTGCCTTTTGTAAAATAGCAAATTAGTTGGTATGCTAGGCAGAGGCAAGGTTTTTTGAAGGTCGAAAGTTAATGTTTCTATGGATGGATCTTCTTTTGCTAGTTTCAATCGGTTTCTTAAAGAATTTGCCTTTTCAAGGTGGGCGTCATGGTTTTGCTTGATCCGAACCTGATCTTCTTGTGACGTCACATGAGTTATTTGGCTTTCAAAATAGTCATATTTGCTGCATGTGTCTTTTTTAAAGGGTTTTGTGCACAGATTGAATTTTGTCAGAAACACCTGCTTAGCTTTTGAAAAAGAAATATCTTTTTTACCAGCCGCCTTCGATTCATCGCAGTAGATATTATTAATTTTTTGAAAGGTCATATCAGGTCTTAAAATTTTTGCGTTATTATTGTTTGATCGCCGGTAGTGGGGAGTATCTTTATTACGTTTATTAATAGCATTTCACTATCAGAGGGTATTTTATTCATTCCACTATGAATACCACGTTTATCTGAAATGCAATTTTCAGACCTAATTTTGAACAGCGAAGTGTTTATCTTTTTAGACGGAAGAAAAGGTGGCCTTGGGGTAAGCGGCGAAAAAGGTGGAGCTTCAATACTGTTCACAGCACTTGTTTCGTAAGGAAGTTCTTCGCAATTTGTTACAGTATGTACCATCACCAGGCGCACTTTTATCAAATAGCAACTTGGTTCTTTATATTGAGCTGTCTTTTGTAATATCAATTATGCAAACAGGAACCAACCCGCGTGGTTCTGTTTTCTCCAAAATATATTGAGCTAAAGGGAACCATGTGGATTGGTCCTAGTTTGAGTAACAAATATATTAAAGAACAGGTGGTACCAAGTGACATGGATGTTTTTGTCCTTTAGGAAGCTTGCTTATTGTGGGTTGGTAACTTTTGTGACATTACATTTCTCTTTACTAAAAGTCGTTATTGATCCTAAGTCTTTTATGCATAATATAAAATACACTTTTTGGGATCGATCTGCATACCTAACTCAATTTGACAAAAGTTGTGGGTTGGTTCTGTTTTGCGTAATTATGTCCAATTGCTTCGACTCTCCTTTCTTCTATAGAAAAGGGAAAATTTGTCGTGTGAGTTTCTTTCTGGGTTTGTGTTCAATATCACCCTCCCACTAGCTAGGTATCATCAAAAGCTGGATATTGAGTCAGCCGCGGATCTATATAAGTGCTTTTTGGGCTGAAGCCCAGGGCCTCGTGGATATAAAGGGTCCCAGTCCCCATTGAAAACAATGAACAACTAACAATATTGTGAATTACAACAATCTAAAATTTAAAAAAATTCTCTCATAAGGCTGGCAACCCTGAGATCAATTTCTCGCTTCTATTCCAGGTACTCCCAGCCGCTTGTTTTCAGTGTATTTTCTCGCAAACGCAGTTATTCGCAGCGAACAGGCTTCATGTATCAATTTGTCTGCGGACTTATCTATTTTTAGTGAAAAGTAAAATGTCCTACAGTTGCTGTTTGTCATATTAAATAAATAAAATATTATATTGTCCTATTTTTCACTACACCGTGTACTTATGTTAGTGACCTAGACATCATTATTGAAAATAGTTTTTAGACAAAATGGCAATTAGCCGATTAATTAATCGGCTAGGCAAAAAATTAGGCAGGCCCCCAAGTAATATTAGCCCTAGGCCCCACAAAGTCACGGTCCGACCCCGTATTGAGTTATCTTCAGCTGTTAAGTATACAGATGACATTATAAAATCGAAGACTATCGCGGTTGTTTGCATTATAAATAGGATAGAAAACGAATTTACCGCGTGAAATTTGTAGCACCCGACGTGTCGGTGACGTTGCAGCCGCCGTTGTCCAGGGTAGACTGAAGAGCTGTCAAGAGCTTCCTGAGGTGACGGGCTCGCCCGTTGTATTTGACAACTCTAGTTGTCGCCTTCGAACTATAACCTTTATACTAAAGGAGTTTTTAACTAAAGGAGTTTTTAGGTCGGATAAGAGCTGGCGGCGGAGGTCAATGACACTGTCATACAAAAGCTGATGCTCCAACTACAGAAATGTCTCAATCTCAATCTTAATCGAAGTCTCCTGTAAATTCAATTAAAGAAAAGCAGTTTTCGATCCTGCATAAATGTTGTAACCTTACTTTCTGGATGACCCTGGTAGAATCAAATATAGCTAAAAATATTTTTTTCTAAATATTGTCCTAATTACCACATAATCCACCCTTCCCGTTTAGCAAACCATCATTTCATAAAAATACACAAGATTGCGCAATAATGTTCCAATGTGTCGAAATAGCTCCCAACCAAACGGTCTCAGGTATAGACAACATTTCTTTTTTTAAAGTGCCAGCCGAGATCGCGAGAGTTCCTAAGTAGTACAATAGATTATGTAAGCATGTGGAAAAACAAATTTAGTATAAAACAGAGATATTATAGGCAGCAATTTCTCCAGAGATTAATACACCATGGCCACTAAGGACACGATTTTTATGTTTCAATTCGCTGATTTCAACATTATAGTTTTTGTTTTTTGTAGATATAACATAGGTTGAATAGAAATTGGAAATCATCCATTTTCCCTTTATATAAGAATTCTAAAAAATGTATTTTTTTTCTAATTTTGCAGATATACCTAACATAATTTAGATATAACCTTTGTTTTTTTTGTAGATACCTGACGTTTAAGATACGTTACGTTTGTAGATATAACATCTGTTTTTTTGTAGATATAAGATACGTTTAACCCCTCAGGCCCCGATTGGCCGATATCGGCCACAACACGATTCAGCGTGAGTGCCCCGTTTTAATTTTATTTTAATTTAATTTGTTTTATTTTATTATGTTTTATTATGTTAATATGTTTCATTTTAATTATGGGTACAGTGGTTTGGCAGTAATTAATGTTTTGGTCGTAACAGTGTCGTAATTCAAATTTCTTACTAATTTTTACTAAAATTTTTTGGGACAGCAACTTGTCAATCGGCTGAGGGGCCGAGGCCTGAAGATAAATGCAGTCGTGTACAAAAATGGTACTGCTTGAAGTACAAAAAATTCAGAAACACTTCTGCACCCTTTCCAGCATGCGGATATACACAGGTATCCTCATGTGGATTCCAAATAGCCGTATTCGTTTCCATGCGACGTCTAACAATTGAGTTCTACAACGTGCGCATAACCCGAATATTATTGAAGTGGTTGGTTTTCTGTATTACAAACCCTAGAAGCTTGAAAGAAGTTCTATAGTTGTCTGTGTTTCTTGAAGTTTAACTGGGAGTATAAAAATCCCGAGTCCTTGACTGCAGTCACTAGGAAGCACACACCCAACGATGGAGTATATAGTCATACATCAGATGAGAAGGCGATGTCGTGTATGTCATCATTGAACATTTGTTAAGATTGTAAACAGGGAATAATAAAATGGTTGAGTACACCTGGTTTACACGAACTTGAAACGAATGACCTCGCGAATAATCTATAAAACAACGATTCACTCGACCATACTCGACATTCTCAAACAGTGCCGCCGCTCACACATCAAAAACGGGTTTTAAAATTGTGCATCCGATAACAATTTCGAGTGATATCTTTTGGGAAATCGATCGATTACAAAACACCATTGAGACAGCAAACACCACGCCTTTTTTTAATCTCGCCTGTGGCATGTTTTCCGTGAAATTTGATAGCGATCACCTTACGCATAGGAAGTGTCTGATTTCACAACAAGCAATCGCTCTGAATAAACAGGTAACTTTGGAAGAAATATTAAAAGAAGGATGTCGAAACGATCTGGAGAGAATAGTGAAAGTGGAAGTGCTAATTTTGAAGGGCTGCGTTCCGCGCATCGTCGAAATACTTCGCTCGAACGATCGGCTCTTAATTAGGAAAATTTTGAAATCTAAAAAGTTCTTCCGAGAATATTTCAATGCGAACGTTTTTAAAACAGAGATACTTCCTTTCGTTTCTAATAAAGCGTTAACGGGGATTGTAGCTACGCTTCGACATACTGTGAAATCATCATCTCTCGCATTGGATTACTATACAGATTTGAAACAGTCAAACCGACGGAAACTTTCTTTAAAATTGCTGCCGATGTGTACCAGCTCGTTCATTTACGAAGAGATTCATTCAAACTTGGACATTCGCTTAACTTCCAATCAGCTGGTTTGTATATGTGACAGAACTGTCAAAGCGGCTCATTTCTATCTCGGAAACATCCTTAGCAAAAAGAATTCTACATATATTTATACCAAATATTTTGAAACATTCCGAAAACTAGCTCTGCTTGCCCCTGAATTGTACGTACCCCTTCATTTTAAAATTCATTCCTTCAACGGTTCTTATTTTCGAAAATGCGGAAAGCAACTCGGATACAGAACTTCAGAACAACTGTTAAAGTGTTCCTGGAGTTCAATATGTACCAAAATATCCAGTTTTATATTCATCTTAAATGCGAAAGCTTTATATAAGTTTTTAAATGAAATAGGAGAATTTTATAAATTTTATGATAAATTTTTTGAAAAGATTTTCAAATATGTAGATTTCTCAAATGACCCAATTACAAAATTAACAAATAGAATGAAGAATGGAGACCGACTATCGCATTTGATGGAGACTTATAAACGAGTAACGAATAAAGATATTTTAAAAAGTAGTAAATTTTGTCAGAGTAATTGGTCAAAAATGATAGAAAAAAACGAAACAGATCTACACATCGTCAGGGACCGTTCGAAAATGTCGTATGTTTCAGAACGATTGATTGATAATTACATCGCAAATGGCGAGAAAGATGAAACGCTGATTAGTATAATCGAAGAATTAGATGCATATGAGAATTTCAAAAGAATTAAAAATCGGTTCATTGAGTATTTGTATAACAATGTCAATTTAGGCGCAAAAAGCGAAAAAGTTTGGAAAATTTTAGACGTTTTCTTTGAAAAGAACGGTTATACTTTAGCAACTTGCGAAGACGCTATTAAATCTAGATTAAGGAATGGTATTCCCCTGTCCAAAAAATTGATAAATAAATTAATCGAATTGCAATGTTGTAGATTTAGTAGTTCTAGAATTAATAGATTTTACGGGAGTTACGAATTTGAGAAATCAGTGTTAGGAACTATTCTCAATGAAATAGATGCTAATTTAAGAGAGAACTCTTTACATGACTCTGTAATGACAGCGTTATTTTTGATCGATAGTTTTAATCATAATGCAGTAGTGCTTCCATCGAATAAGCGATTAAAGATATCAATAAGCGATTATGCTTGGTTGGTTAGAGCCATATTACGAATCGATAAACAAGAATTCCAAAATGGTTCGTTTACTCAATTAAAATATATGCTATATAATAGAGATAGCAAAGCGAGACGATACTTTACTGATATTTTATTAGATCTAGATATAGCTGAGGATTTTCTTATAAATATATTAAAATATAATCCAGATAAAATAACCTCTGTTTTGGGATCTGAATTATTTTCATGGAAGTTCTCAGATGAGGAAATGAAATATAAGAATTTTTATACTATTTTAAGAATTTATTACGGCGATTCTTATTGTAATGACTGGAAAAGTTATTTTAAAAATGCCTTCGTCAACTGTTTCGACTCAAATAGACTATGTCTGATGAAGAAATCCAATATTGCTTATGGTTTAGTTTGCCTCATGGATAGAGACGAGTTTTTATTGTGGTCGGAAGATTATTTCAAAACCGCACAACCAGAAGTTTTCTCTTTGAGCTCAAGTCTGGTACATAATTTACATTACATTAATCCCTGTTTTCCCATTGTTAGATTGGTTGAATTGTTGGATGGAGATCTTGGAGTTTTGGCACTGCCGGCGTTGTGGTCACTTTGTGGAGATTACTCTTTAGACGATTTGAAAACGTTGAAATTGTATAAATTTAAGAATCGTGTGGTCTTGAAGAATGTAAGCCAGGTTTGTAAATCTCTCGATTTGTAAATTTAGGTAATAATAAATGAGGCATAACAATGAGAGTGTTTTTATTTTAATAATAACTTATACATATAGACCATCTTCGTTTAATCCATATGGGTAGTCGGATGACGTGAAGAAATAGTAATTTCCTTTCGATCTAAAAAATATGTAATATTTTATTTCAATAGGTACTTAAAATAAAGATAATTTTTATATTTTGTTTTATTTATTACCTGTTTGGGACATCCGCTCCCATGTATGTGGTGTCTATCCTGTTATGGACGTTAGAATTCTGAAATCTTTTGCTAGCGAATTGTTTGTAATTTTTGGCCCGGATCGCCATGAAACTATCCGGATACAAGACGGCCTCGACCCATAACTGCCATGCGCGATGGTGACTGCACAAATCAGATTCAGAAAACATTGGACTCCTTTCATTGCTGCAACCAGGCTGTACCCCGGAAGATGATGAATTATAGTTAGGCCAAAAATCGACTGTTCCGTGTGATCTTCTTGAGCCGTATCTAGAAGGACTGGAGTGAATGACGTCCACGAATTTGGCGTCGTTTGGGTCGAGGCTTCCGCCGAAGGTTGCTGGTTCAAAACCCTCGTGAGCTGGATCGAGACCAGTTATCCTCGGTAGTATGACGTTCATGTATCTCATTTCTTCTCCGCAGAAACCGAGGAGATGCGCTCCGAGAGAATGTCCAACTGTATGTAAAGTAGATATATCGAATCCGGCGTATATCCACATCATTATTTGTTCAGCTAATGCTTCTCCGACCTTAAATTGAAATATTGAGCAATATTTAAAAAATTATTTGATTAAATGTTAATGCAGATTTACATTGAGTCAGTTACAGGCGTCAGTGCCGGGGCTAAGAACTGACACACTGTCTGCATACAGTCAATATTTCGTAGTTATTTCTTAAGGATGTACTCACGTTATTAAAGTAAGTGTGGGGGTGGGGGGGGGGGATGCGTCATTTTCGCTAGTTAAAAATGTTATGTGGAAATGGAATGTAATGGAAATGGAAGTGGACACCGCGTGTGCGATGCAACGTCATCCTACAACGCAGTGTCAGAGACTGACCTGACAGACTGACTGCTAAGGTCCGTATCGCGTTCGCGTGTGGTGGGTGGAGCAGACTGACTTCAATATATATTGTGAATATTGAAGACAACACTGGCGCGACAGCGCTGTACTGACGAAATGAATTTACACGATGGCAGCATTGACTTAGGGTCGGCACTGACTTATCTCGAATTCGAAGTCAATAACTGACTGAATGTAAATTAAGACCAAAGGCTAAAGTATGAAAATGTATATTTAATCATTTCACCCCCATGCAGTTTTGCTATTTTAATGGGAAATGCCTCTTTAGGGTGGATTTTTCCCCTGTAAAAAGATATCCAAATTTCAGAAAAGCAGAAGTATGTTGGAGCAAGGTTTGGTGAGTACAGCGAGTGACGAAGAGTCTCAAGTTGCAATTTCTGTGCATGTCATGTGCTTGGTCGTGCAGAAGCAGTAGTAAAGAGGAAATGACTAAGCCCTGGTCGTTTAATCACAAGATTCCCCATCATTATTTGTAGTTCTTTAGAGCACACATTCGCGTTAACTGTTGCGCCAGATCGTAAGAAGCTGTAATGGATAACACCGGCACAGGACCTCATATTTGAAAATATCACAAATTCTCAACTTTTCCGTGATTAATTATTATTTTGAATTCTAACTCAAACTTAAGATACTTAATTTCAAAGTGGCAAAAATGTAACTAAGGTATCTTAAAACTTGTACTAGTATTATATGGCTTTTTACCTTTTTCGTATTCGGAGCTGCATTCCTTAAGTAACCGGTGATGAGGCTGAGTCCGTTAGAAGTAGCCATATTCGACCAGTCCACGAGAAATACGTTCTTGTCTTGTTGGGAGACGTAGGTGCTGATGACCGCTTGAACTGCAACTCCTTCAGGATGACCCTTGTAGCCATGTGCATACAGAATGGTTGGTTCAGAAGAGTCGAAGCACCCAAGCTTTAATATATCAGTAGAGTTGTATAGGGGAACTTCCTGATAATTTTCCATCGAACTGAAAGAAACATGAAATTGAATAAAAAGACAAATCATATAAGTATATTTTAGGATTAGACTGTTATTATTCTTACTTGCGGTAACATCGTATCATTACATCTTCGAGTCGATTCTCTCGCGCTTCGCCTAGAAATAAATAAATTTAATTTTGTTTTTTTTAAACAAATTTAATCTCGACTAACCTCTAAAGAGACATGCAATAAATACACTTATTAGCATAATCCTCGAATGCCGCGCCATGTCGAAACCGTCGCGTGAGGGCGTTATGTTTGAAGTTTCACAAATGATGTCCTCATTTATATACTTTTTTATTGGAGATAGCGCTTAACCCAGACACAGTTTAACTGTTGCTTTTTATCTGCCAGTAAATTGACGCTCATCGGGTAGAATTGTCTGACGATCAAGATTATTTTGTATTTATTGAACGATTAAAAAAAAAATAATGACATCACCGCTAAAACCGCCTTTCATGCAATTTATGCAATTAGCCCAAAGTTGTATACCTAATAACCAGCTCTTTTTGGCGGCTTTTAAATTAAGAATAATAAATGTTAGTCGAATTTTATACAAATTTTAATTTCACATATAATGCTATGTCTATAAAAGATCAAAAAATCATTACCTTTTATTATATTTAGAATGATATCCTTACGTGATATGCCAAGATCTTAAACTATATAATAATAGAAAAATTTAGAGTGACGCTCATCGTTTGCAAAACATCTAAAATGCAAATAAATAATTATATATTTACAAATGTGACAATTACTTTTACTACTTACAGCAAAATGCGCTCTTTTAATACATTGACTTTTCTACTGGACCCTTTATATTTTACAAGTTATTTACAATTGTTTTATTTTAATTTGCGACCGCGGCGATGTTGTTGCCCATGGGTCGAACTTCGGATACTGTCGATGTGATGTCCTCGTTTTCTCGCACTTGCACTTCCTCCTGGACGTCTCTGGTGAGGGCTCTGTATTTCTTGGCTATCATGTCCCAGTCTACGACGCTTTCTATTCTCGTGGCGTTGGAAAAGCTGAGCTGGGAACCAAGCGGACTGAGATGGACCACTGACAAGGCGACGGATTCTAAAATATTTAAAAAACGATGTCTTAAGTTAATGTTCTACTGGTTTATTTTCATAATTGTTCAGATTACATGACTGAGGTATAAATATTTACATATGTGTAAGTATATAGATGGAGATTGGTGGAGATTATTCACTTTTCTCTTCCAAGAAATCATAATTAAGCAAAATGCGTGACTGATCAGTTATTTACGCAATTTCGAATTGAAAATGTAAAACGAGTTCGCTTTCGATTTTATTGAAAATAGTCGGCTCAATTACATACATCGATTGATTTAGTTACACGCATATGGCAAATTATAAAATATGGATGGAATATTCAAAGGATAGAAAAGAATAATCAAACTAGAATAAAATATACAAATGAATTTTAAATCCTAAATGTTAACTTTACATTGCTTAGTCAATCGACTGTGCAATGTCAAGTTAATGATTATGGAGGCCCTCGATTCCACAATCGAACCCATATTACCGGGTATTGTGTGATGTGACTCATTGTCTGCTGGCTATCTCCGCAATTACATCCAGGATTTGCGGCAAAGTCCCATTTAGTCATGGTTGCTGCGCAACAACAGTGATCCGTGCGGAAAGATTTAAGCTAGAGCATTGCCTACGCGGAGATAGTAACCTGGGACTTGGACACTTTAGTCGTTGGCATGTTTATTTTATAGTCTCGCCATCTGGGTCTTCGAGACTTCAGTCTATAGGGAGGGAGGTAAGTAAGAAATTTCTTGACAGGCAATGAGCTACTCTGCTGTTTCCTTACTTCCAGTACGGTTGCATGCATCCGTCGCATGACAGGAGGAGGAATGTATTACAGTACCCCCGTACTGTAAGAGTACTATAAGCCAGAGTAACTGCGTGGACCCCAATATGACACTCACAACTACCATTATTTCTTTCAGCTGAGTGTCATTTTTAGAAACATGAGAACTATGTCTCCATACTGGAGCACAATAATCTGAGGTAGCAATGTATAAGAAACCACATTGCATAATGTGCATCTTGTAAGGACAAGGAGTCCGTTTGTAGAAAACCACGCTAAAATATTGTCGGCAGCGCCGGAAAAAGAAACTTCCGGTTCCGATTGCCAAGATGCATCAGCGACGACACCGCTGTCGTCGACGTACATGAAGATCTGACCTACATCTACGGAACAACGATTTGAAAGTTCCCCAGGGCACAACCTTGTGGAACGCCAACTGACGTCAGATTTAAGAGAACCGCTGCTGGCGAAAGTCGTACGGATTCGGATCGCCAGGAAATATCTCAATACCATGCCATAGTATTCGAGTTCAGCAAAAGAAGGTAGGGATTGATTAAATCTAACGCTCTTGAGAAGATCGAGGAAGAGCGTCGCGAGGTGCCTACCGCAATTTTATTGTCCAAAAGATCGAAAGTCCAACATTTGGTAATTTGAAATTAAACGCCATACCTTTCGGCACTACTTGTCCTTTCTTGACCTTCGAGAGCCACTTCGCTCCCGCCTTCGATCTCGGGCTCATCTGTGTTCCTTGCCGTTGGAGCCCGATCATGTGAACCAGGCTCGGTCGCTTTCTCTTCGCCATTCTGGTCTGTGGGTTAAAAATAATAAGAAAACTTTCGTTTTTATTACGTCTCGCGATAAAAACCTAATTGTCCTAGTTCGTGCCAAGATCGAAAGTGGATTGTGTCGCCGAAATATTACCTTGCACAAAGCGATCAGCCACATCAACCACGTGGTGACCAGGTTCAGCGGTGACGGAGCAGTTGTGGTGCGGTGCATACTTCGAATCAACTTCGATAATCCGTATTTCCACTCGATGTCCGATTGTGCCTGTGTATCGTTAATATTCTATTAATATTTCGATTCTGATTGTTTTCACAAAATCTACGCAGAAAGTGTACCGTATATTGATCAAACAAAGAGATGTGTTCACACTGTCCACTGCGACCTACATTATTATCACGAGTAAATAAATAAGTGAATAAATAAACAGGACATTTATTTTTATATTTTATTTAGTCAAGAAAATACTGCGTTAAGTGCATATCATCAGCCCGCATGAAATGTTTATTGTTCTCGTTAATATGTTTTTCTATTATCATCTCCTATTGAAGGGCATGCCTTTATAAGGTCGCTTTTTGGTCATTTGCATTGCAGATTATTCGATTATTGTTGTAAATTCTTTGCCATAATCGTTTAATAATTTTTCAGTCAATTTAATTTTTGTGTCGCTCCTTAATATTGACACCAGTTACTTAGAGTTCTTTCATTTGAGATCGTATCGTCTTTTCCTAATATTAACAAGCAGCCTGGCTTTTTTCACGCTATGTCAACCCAATGGTTCGTTCCAAATATGGTTTGTTGACCCGACTCATGCGTAAACAAAATTAAGATTTGTAGCTTCCAATCCTCTCAACTGGTAACACTGCATTTTAAGCATGTTTTATCACTAAAACTTCTTTTAGCTCTCTAGTTGTAGTTACTGACTTTTCTGAGAGCATATCGTAAGCATTAACGGTATAATTAGACGTATCCCAGTAAAATTAGCTTAAAAATGAACCTTGCATTAATTCAAAAGCACTATTTTATTTTTTAATGGATAGTGAACCTAAACAGAACTTGAAATTGAACAGATATTGAAAAATCCAAGAAACCGTATGCAAGTGTTTCATTATATACCTACATATATAGATTTTCATATTTTTGTTGTATCTTACAGGGCAAAAGTCATAACTGTAATAATTTTGTTTTCTAGAAATCGACGGCGTCGTTCTTTAAACAGTATTAAAAAATCCAACGACCTTCGTTAAAGATTTATTTTTAAAATGTCAAAACTTTTTATACCTAATTTTTGGACAAAAATCATAATTGCAGTTTTTATTTATATACTCATATATATAACAGGCAGTCGTGGAGAAATTTAATTTTATTAGAAATATTTTTTGTTTGTAATTCTAGAATGAAATAATGTAGGTACACTGTTTTACTGGAGAGCAATTTTCCGCTTTTTTCCAAGATGGCGGGTAAAGCACACATAGAATTTATGGGGAGTTTTGATATTCTACGCTTTAAGGCTTACTTGACCACTCTGCCAAGTCTCAAGTTCCTACTAATTTGTTGACTCGTTTGTATTTTTTGTTTCAAAATTCTTGGACAATATGTACCTACACTTGTAGCATGTCGCCTTGCCACCACATGATGATTTTATACATTGAAAGATACATTTTATTTTATACATTGATTTATAAAATAAAATGTATGATTTTATACATTGATTTTATACTATATAAAACGCACACATTTGTTTTTTTTAAATTTCACAACATACGTGTTCTGGTTAGGTACAATCGATTCTAATAAGAAAATCGCCGAAATGAAATAATCCAAGGTTGAAGTCTAATTTGACTGAGCTAAAGCTACATTTTAGCATATTGAATTTTAAATGTGGAGCGAATTTATAACGCTAGGTCTTCAATTTCATATTTTTACCAGGTTTGTTGTATTCTTTTCTTTTCACCAGCTTTTCTGGATTTTTCACCTTCCTATTTATTTTGGGTCCATGTATTTCAATTTATTGTCCACGTGTTTTCTAAAAATGGTGGTCAAAATGTGAAGCCTAAATATGTGAATACATAAAATAATTTTCAAAAAATCATTTACTGGCTATTAAAACTTATACATCAACTAAAGTGAAAATATTATTGATTATTTTAATTTGTATGATATTCTCCATTACCATGAATAGCTTTTTGGCTGAACGGGTATAGAATTCATAAGAGTCTTGAAGTATTTAATGATTTGTGTATTGTTCCGGAAATCATACTCTAATTACTGGATCTTGCCTATTTCTGACTCATACAAATGAATTACAATTCAAGAACCAGATAAAAATAGTTTAGAGGGACAAAATTGGGCTTAGAACTTAATAAAATTAACCAAATTGTAAATCGGTCATTCAACAAAATTTAGCCCTAAGCTATAGTCTGGGTAATGAAGAATTACTTCTTCTAAAAAATTGACTCTTGTGGCTCGAATGGCGGGTTAACTCACGAGACTTAAATCTCATTGATAACTTATGGGCTATTTCTGGCTCCAGGCTTCAATTGGCTTAAAGATGATAGAGACAGAAATTGAGGTAAGATTTCTTGACCCATAAATCATTGAAAATTGCAAGAATATCAAAAATTCTAAAACCAAAACCTCCAATAAGTAATTAAAGGTAATTAATAACATCATATTTATTAAAATAATCAGTAATATGTCAATTTTAGTTCATGTATATGTTTTTATGGCTAATAAATTTATATATATTTAAAATTATTACTTATGTTACAATTCGTACAATACTGTAGGTATAATAAATGTTGGAGTAGATTTTTAAATACAAATGAAATTAGGCTTGTTTACCTGTATTCTTTGGTAAGTATCAGACATCATAGCAATAAGCAGATTGATCAGAACGATCACAGAGACCAACATGTAAAGGCCGAAGATAATTTTAAAAAGGTACTCGGTCCATGCGGGCTGTATGACGGGCGGCGACGCGTGCGTCTGTTCCGTGGTCGTCTGACCGAACACGGCGAAAAAGAGCAGCTCGAAGGACGTGATGGGGTTCATTTTCACTGGAATCAGAA
Organism: Micropterix aruncella; assembly: GCA_944548615.1. Lineage (NCBI taxonomy): Eukaryota > Metazoa > Arthropoda > Insecta > Lepidoptera > Micropterigidae > Micropterix > Micropterix aruncella. The sequence continues at coordinate 5,909,470 of OX155953.1, read as the reverse complement.
ACGTGCAAACGCCACAAATAGAGCAATTGTCATTTACCTGGATGCGCTGATAAGTGTCGGACATCATAGCGATTAGCAGGTTAATTAGTACCACAACGGACACGAGCAAGTAAACGCCGAACACCAGCTTGAAAAGCGCCTCCGTCCACTCGGGCCGGCTGCCGGGGTTGTAGTTGACGTCGTCGGGCGTCGTCTGCCCGAACACGGCAAAGAACAATTTCTCGAACGCCTCGATCGGCGTCATTTTCACTAGAAGACAGAGGACAGGGCCGACGAACGGAATCAGTTAACCAACTTAGAAAACGAACGACCAACTAAATCAAGCAGACACAATCCGAAGCTTAAAAAAATAAATTAAAAAACAAAACTAAACGTCAAACTAAACATGAACATTCCAAACGTGTCCGAAGGAAGAGAAAGAACGGACGGCGCCGATGAACCATACCCCATGCTATGCGAACAGTCCAGGCCAATGGTAGGTGGGGTGAGGGCAGCCACGCCAGCCAACGCAAACATATCAGGAGACACATCGACTGTAAGAACAACACACAAAACTATGTCACTAAGTGTCCAACCTCGACGATTCATTCCCATAACAGCAAAATAATATAAAGGCGATTCGTTGGGTGCACCTCCTCCGCTAAATACCATGACAACAGCGTTCAATCATCAACATAGCCTAACATTTAATTTCGACATGCTTTCTGAAAATGCTGAAACAAAAATAATAAATAAATGAGCAGCCAGTTGGGAGGTCGGTTTTTTTCAAAAAGCATTCAAACGATTCCGTTTCACACGGTGACAGCGGATGATGATGGTGAAAATCACTCGTGTAAAACAAATACGATGCTTATTTACACACATTCAAAGAGACTGCAGCGGCGATTAGAAATCCATCACGTAATAAATGTGGTCCAAGTTCCTAATGATCGCTGCAGTACCCTTATCGGCACTTCATGTCTCGACTTACACCCTGGTTTATGTTTTCTTCTATAGTAGTCGACGACTAATGGTTGCTTGACGACGGGAACAATCCATTCAGCATCGGACGTAAGCCCTCTCTTAGGCCTTACTGGCCGACCTAACAACATTAATAAGTGAGCCACTCTCCTCAAATTCGATTAAAGTGCGAATAATGATGATGTGCTTGAAAGTTTAAGAAATATATCGTACCGTCGGTGAAGTATTCCGTATGCCTCGGCCTCGAAAGCCGCCTCACTTGCTCCGGGGTGAGATTTTTGAATGGCTGGTTTAACGCCACGATGTGCATTGAGAATCCGAAGACGAAAATCGCCAAGACGGCGAGGAATCTTGACAAGTCCTTCATGAGGTCGCCGATGATGATGGCCCAGGGGCCGAACAGGTGGTGGAACGATAAAAAATCGAGGATTTGCAAGCAGGCCAAAAGAAAGGAGAGAGCGATGAACTGGTTTCGGCAGTACATAAGAGTGGGCCAGACAGCCTTCTCCACGAACACCATCCCCGATAAATGCACGGCCACTCCGCACATGCCAAACAGCAGCACCGCCAGCTTGATCCAGCCTAAGCCGGATTTATCGCTCGGGTCCGTGAGCTCGAACAGCAGCAAACCGCTGAGCCAAATCAAAAGGATCCACTCGTACCAATAAGGTATCAAATTGCCCCGCACGACCGGGTAAATGGGCGTGATACCGACGATCATCAGCAAAACCATTAAATAGATATGGGACGTCAATAATGACATGAATTTAATGATAGGCACTTTAGTGAACTTGTGCCCGAGGGGCAGACTGAACACCATCCAAACGGGCGGACAAAAAACGAAAGACATAAACAAAAGCATAGTCTTCCAAGCCGCCCATCCTAAGCTTCCTCTCCACAGCTCCTGCAACAAACCACCAAAACATATTTAATATTAATATCAATATAACAGACGATTGGGCAAATGTCGTTCTACTAAATTACCTATTGTTTACCTGTAGGTATCTTTGTACGACCGTGTGGGCGATCACTTCTTTCTGCTCGTTTTCTATGAGCACGTCCAGGAACTCCATGTTTCTTCGATCCATCGCGGTGAGTATTCTCCCAGCGGAGTCAGACCCGGCCGCCAGAGCCAGGAGTTCCGTCGCCATCGCTTCGCACTGTTTCCCTGCGGCTATTAAGTCTTTTGCTCTTTCTTTTTCTTTTGTCGATAGATTAATATAAATGTTTGACAGCTTCGCCGCCGTGTCTACCGGCGCCGGCGACACTAAAATGAATTCTTCTATGGGGATATTGTTGTGGTTTTTGGAACAGACCATGAGGTTGTAGACAAATCTCCTGTCCTCCATCAAAGAGTAAGTGTCGTGTTCTTTGTGCATTAAATATTTCAAGACGTCGTTGTGTCCTTCCGATGCGGCAAACCAAATCGGGGAGCAGTTATAGTTGGTTTCGCTCTTTGGCGATGCGCCGGATTCGCAGAGCAGCTTCACTACTGATAAGTGGCCGGCTTTCGCGGCGCAGTGCAAAGGAGTCCATCCGTTCTTGTCGGTCGCGTTGATGTCTGCGCCCTGCCCTAGGAGTACCTCCACCATCTGGTAACGGCCGTGCGTAGCCGCCACGTGCAGCCCGGTCTTACCGTGTCTATCAGTACTCTGAAGCAACTCTGCGGATCTGCTTAACAACAACCCTACTATAGAAGTGTGACCTCCAAAGCATGCTAAGTGTAGAGGATTATAGCCCTGAAATTGACACATGCATACGTTAAATATTCATCTCCGATACATAAAACTATTATATGTTAACATTTATGTTACAGGGTTTTAACATTTATGCCATAGTACGTTTTGGCAACCCTTCTGCGCCACCGACATGCATGTAGCTATAGTAGCATTGTCCGGCGAAACTAATAGCAGTTCATTTGGCTATCTTAAAGAAATATTAATATTGTTTTTTTTTATAAAGGACTGATTATAACAAAAAAAAACATTATTTAACCAATTATGACAATAAAAAAATCTATTATTATAGCTATCTATCGCATTTTATATTCTCTTATTACATAACAGAAATAATACGGAGATATAGGAATGCTATCTATTAGTAAATTTGAACGCGAGTAATTACTACGTATTGAAACCTGTATACCAAATTAAAATTGACATCATAATATATAAAATAATAAGAGCTATGATCTAATATTTGTTTTTTTAATATATTATTAGTTTATTTTGAGATAGGATACCGTAACGGCGTAATTAGATATGCATCGACTGGGCTACTGAACATAAAAGGATTTATCAATGTTTGGGACTATGAGTGCCATCTACACGTTGCGTTTCGTAGAAAATCCTAGCTGCCAAAACGTAGTATGACATTGAGCAATCTAATACCCTATATAATCAATGATGTTAGATGTATTCCTTACATTTTCATTTGTAGCTGCTTCGACTTGTACTCCAGCTGAATTCAAGAGTAATCTCACAACATTCTCGTTACCGGAATATGCTGCTAAATGCAGTGGAGTCATCCCTGATTCGTTTCCCAACTCTCCGACAAGTGAAGATCCGCTCGGAGGGTCCGATTTCACAGTCCCTGGTACATGTAAAAGCAGCTCTCGGACAGTATCTGTTAAAAATAACAATTGTAGATACAATAGGCATTTTCGATTTCAAGCGTAAGTGAAAAGATATTTGGATTCGTCTCTCTCGTACAAATTTTTATATATGGTACATAGACTCCACGACTGCCTTATTGCCTATTGCATGTTGACAGATTTTATAGATTATTGTATGGAATTTTAATCTTACAATTTTCAATGTGTTTGAATGTTTTATTTTTGGATAATTTTAATTTTATATTTATTAATACACTTAGATTACTTTTACATCATATCTTGATTATTTATTAGACTCTTAACTTATTATTATAATTGGTTATATTTATATGGTGGCTGTAATAAAAAATATAATAAGTAATAAACACAAAGTGTTTTCTGTGGTTATAAACATAAATTTGAAATTGTAAGCTTTGTGAGCAAACTGTATCAAACCATTTTGTACCAAAACATCTGCACCTCTAACATACAGTTATACATTTAATATTTACGCGGCGACAGGCGAGGGTTGAAAACCCCGCCCACCACCCGGGCAGTTCTAACGACGTGGGTCGTTTTATCTGCCCAGGATGTCATGCAACGACAACCTCACGCATGCCGGAAGGGTAGCGCGTGAGGGGTGAGCGAACGGAGACCTTAGGAAGGATTCTCCGGGCTTCAGCCCCCGCCGGCACCCCGTAAACCGTTTATTTATACTTCAAAATGTTTACAATTATTACTTAATTACTAAACTAAACTAGGCGACTAAGCGGTAACATATTTTATTATTTATTTAGTATAATATATTATTTTTATTTCAATGATGAGGCGGTGGAAGGTATGCTCCATGCGGCGTGTCGGAAAAAAAAAAATTAATAAATAAAAACGGGCAGCAAACGGCAGGGGCGCCGTCGGAGACGTCGACGACCGGGATCCTGTGCAAGGGCACGCACCCACAGGGGCGATTAGGGACGATACAGTACGGGCGACTTCGGATGATGAAGCAGCCCACGGCTCGCACCGCTAAGAGGGGGAGGCCCTCCCCGGAGGAGGATAGCCCCTCTGCCTCAGATCCTCCCATAGGGACACCCAGTGATTCACAAACTCGCGAAACGCAGCAAAGCAAACCCTACAACCTACCAAGTCCGCATACCAAACCGGCAGACTGCCGACGCACGAACCAACCACAAACAACATTTCCGCCCGTGCGGCGTCGAGCTTGGGGCATGTCCAAACGATGTGTTCGGCCGTCTGGCGACCAGTGCCACACGAGCACCAGGGATCGTCGTTGAGTCCAAGGTCAAATAACTTGGCTTTGAACTCACCGTGACCCCCAATGAGCTGAGTGATATGGTGGTCAAGCCGCAGAAAATCCTCGTTTTTCATCCGCTCGGACACCGACGGAAAGAAACTATGGGTAAGGCGGCCCGTGCCGCCGCCATCCCACCGCTCCTGCCAGACGCGCAGACTCTCCGCCCGAATACGACGGGACCAGCCCACCAACGTGGAGGACGCCGGGTCCACCGACAGACTAAAGTAGTCTACCGGCACCCCCCGTCGAATCCATGACACGGCTGCCCGCTCCAGAACCTCCAGATCGATCGGCAAAACTCCAGCGAGGACGGGAAGAGCGAGAGTAGAGGTCGTCCGGTACGCTCCAGTAATCGCCACAAGCGGGAGACGCTGGCCACGCAGCAGGACAACGCGCATGGCCTCCGATATGGATGGCCACGCCCAAGCACGCGCGGCATAAGCCACCTGCGGGACAAAAACACCCTTGTAGAGCAGTCTGATGGCCGGGGAGCGGATGCCCCACTCGGCCCTGCTGGAGCGACGAATGGCGAGGAAAAGATCTCGCGATTTCGTAGCCACGGTTTTCGCGTGTAAAAGATGCGACATGGACGCCGACAACGAGACCCCCAGGTAGCGAACGGACTGCGGAAAAGCCACAGGACGTCCTCCAACCCGGATAAATGGTCTACGCTGGAGACGCCCCTTTAACAATAAGGCTTGCGACTTGGCTGGAGAGAAAGAAAGCCTGTTGCGCTTTCCCCAATCGAGAATCAGGTCAATCGAACAGGCCGCCCTTCTCTCAACCTCGGCACGACTCTTGCCGCCCACCAGGAGGAGGACGTCGTCAGCGTATGCGCTGACGGTGCAGCCCTCCGGGTATGGCAGCTTGAGCATATCGTCAAAAAGAATATTCCACAGACAGGGACCCAACACCGACCCTTGCGGACACCCCATAGAAGGAACCTTGCTTGCTGACGAGGGCCCATACTTAATAATAACGGACCTGTCTGAAAAATAGCTTCGGATTATCCTAAGGATATTGTTCGGGCACTGTCTGAGACGAAGCTTGCTCACAATCATCGGCCACCAGGCGTTGTCGAAGGCACCCGAGATGTCGAGGAAAACCCCGACGACGTATTGTCCGTCAAACGCGCGAACCCATTCCTTCGCAAATAGGATGGCATCCTCAGTGGACCTCCCGCGGGTAAAGCCAAACTGCCGGTCGCTCTGAGGTGAGAGAGTCGCATCAAGCCGATCGCGCACGAGCACCTCGAGCACTTTGCCCAAAATGGGCAGAAGTGTGATGGGCCTGTACGCTTTCGGATCCGACCGGGGTTTGTCGTTACCCTTGGGAATTACACGCAGCAGACCAACCTTCCAACAGGTGGGAAAGTAGCCGTCGTTAATGCATTTCTGCATTAAAACAGTCACCTCCCATCTGGCGAACTCCCAGACGCGCTTGATGATGCTCGCCGTGAAGAGATCGATCCCTGGCGCCTTACGAGTCGACATAGAGCCTATGATCCGATCAAGTTCCTCCGCAGTTACATCCGAGACATCGGGAACGCGCGAGTCGACGACAGAAAGCCGCCTAATCTGCGCATGATGCAAATCATCCCGGGCGGGCTGATCCGAGGGACAGAGTATATTCAGGAGCGCCAAAAGCGACCCCTCAGTATCGAGGGTGGGGGCAGAGTTGCCATCCACGATGTTCGAAAGAAAATCATCAGCGCTTTTGGTGTTTTTGTGGATTGCCTTCTTCATGTCCCACGGATTGGCGTTACCTACCTCGGTAACCCACCGCCTCCACGACTCCGTCTTGGCATGCCTAATGGCGGCATGATAGACCCTACGAGCCGAAGTCAGGTTCTTTTTAAGTGCCTCACAGTTATACAATAAAGATCTATTCTATTCTATTCTTAGTGTGAACGTTCACATTCTACTCACTAACGCTATCATTTATTCAATATTGGACTATGGCCTTCAGACGAGTGAATCTCTAGCCAACTCCTTTGCAGGCATGTTCCTCGAAACGCAATGTAAGATCAAAGATTAATCCTAGGTTTGCAGTACCGTAGGCACTAAAGTATTTCTGACTAATTAGCCGTTATTCTAACGGATTCCAGTCGTAGCGATTATTCTTATGGCTGGCTCAGTACCAAAGATTAGAAAAGAAGACTTGGTAGAATTCATTATCATGCCATTTTGACTTGACCAATCGAACAATTATGATATGACTTGCACCCGTCTGAATACAAATCATTGACTTACTCGTCTACCATTTTTGATTTGTGGAAACTAATATGGACCTAAATACTAACCTAAAACTACATAAGTGGAGATATCGAGTTCTTGCGCTACGATAGCAGACAGTACTGCGAACTATCAGCTAAATATCGATTTTTAGTATTATAGCTGGAGCTGATTTTCAACTTATCAACCACCGTTAACTCCTAACGGCGGGGAAATTTCAGTTATCTGGTTTTAAGGGAATATAGAGTTGATATTTTTATTTCTTCTGGCATAGGTACTTATCTCAAAAATGCATATTTTCGAGTTATCAAGTGATAATTGTAAGGCGACGAAATTATATGAGCAGTACCTAACATTTGTCGCTATATCTGGCGTGTACATTGAAAACAAGATAGGTTGAAGTATGGGCGTCTGCGGTACACCTGTCTTAACCTTTCGAAGAGATATGAGCGTTTCACGCACTGATAGATCTCTCATGATCATGGCAAGTCATTTGGAGACAATCCATACAACTTTAAACTCCGAATAAGTCATAAAAATCTCATTTAGCGTTGCGCGAGACATATAAAAGTAGGAACGTACCTGCATTTCCGTAGTAAGCCGCTACATGCAGTGGCGTCAATCCCAGTTTCTTACTAGAAAGCCTCAGCGAATTAGACGATCGCATCACTTCTAAGACTGGACCGTGTCCGTTCTGCGCCGCCAAATGCACAGCAGTAAACCCTGTTTTGTTTTCATCGGTAGAAGAAGCTCCGGCTCTCACCAAAGCCTTGACCACGTCCGCGTGTCCTCCCTCAGCTGCCAGCTGAAGGGGCGTAGAGTCGTTAAGTTTGTTTCTCGACGATATCACCCCGGTTCTATCGAACTTCATTAGTTCTTCGATTACTTTTACCGATCCTTGAATCGCGGCTATGTGCGCGCAAGTGTTTCCATCTTTTGTGGTCGCCATTACTAAACTGGGATGTTGTTGCAAGAATAATTGCGCGACTTCTGAGTAGTTGTTCTGAGCCGCCGCATGTATCGGTTTTTGTCCGAGCTCATCCGTGGCGTCTATATTAGCCCCCAGTTCTAAAAGCAGCTTGCACACTTCCATCTGTCCGCTAGCCGCCGCTAAATGCAAAGGGGTCTGCTTTTTAAGCGTCAATATATCGATTACAGCGTTGTGATCTCGGATCAAGAATTTTACTAAATGCGTGAAGCCGTTCATCGCAGCTAAATGTAACGCGGTTCGACCGTTCCTTGATTTTGAGTTTATGAATGCTTTATTCGTCAACAGCGCATCGCACACTTGTAAATATCCGTGCTCAGCAGCTAAGTGCAACGCTGATCTACCTTCCAAATCGAACACATCCACCCTCGCATGATTCGCTAGTAGCGTACTCACTAACTCCATGTGACCTCGATGGCAAGCAATCAGCAACGGCGTCCAACCGATGGACGACTGTCTGTTCATCGCTTTTTGTATATCCGTCGAAGTCATGTTCGATATCATCGCGCTCATTACGTCGTTGTTACCAGCGATGGCGCAGAAATGAAACGCGGTCTCGTGCGTCTGTTTGGTCTGTATAGAAACATCAGCGCCGTTCTCCAGCAATAGCTTAACAACCTCTTTATCAGACGAGGGAATAGTCACTTCCTCTTTTGTGATTTGGCAGGCGTAATGCAGCGCCGTCGCGCCCTCATCATTCGTGATGTTGACGTAAGTAGACGCTATATCTGCTCCTCTGTTCTCGTTGACGTAATCTATTAAATGCCTTGCAATATCCGGTCGACATGCTCGACATGCTAAATGTAGGGGCGTTTCACCATTCTGCGAAATAAAAAGTTTCATTATTAATTGCGGAAAGCGGTAGAAAGAGGGAGAAAAGTGGCAAAGAGAGACTTGATTATAATGTCAAAAACTGCGATAGTCTTCAATTGAATATTTTATTAACGCCTTTTTTGATACAATAAACATTCTGCTTATTTTAATTTAATAAAATGAACATAAACGCTGATTTACATTGTCGGTTACAAGCGTGAGTGCTGGCGCCGAGAAATGGCTCACACTGTTTACGTAGAGCCAGTCAGTCGTGGTTATTTATTCACGGTGTAAGCTCGTTATCATATATTTAGTGGAGAAAAAATAATTCTCGAAAGCAGCAGACGTTGATACCACAGAATTATTTCTTTAGAAAAATTTCTATCTACTGTTAGAGAAATTGACGGAAATGATAGAAAAAGAAGTATCGAAAAGAAACGTCATTTTCACAGGTTAAAATTTTCGACACGAAGCTATTTGACTACAACGCAGTGCCAGACACTGACCAACTACTGACTTCGGCGTTTAGACAAGGCGGGAGGAGCGGATTGACTTCAAAACATATAGAGGGAATATTGAGATCAGCACTGATGAGACAGCGCTGTACCTACTGATTTAAAATAAATTTAGTCAGCACTGACTTGTCTTGAATTTGAAGTCAATAACTGACTCAATACAAACCAGCCTTAAGAGCCGCACATTCAAGGAAGACAGACGGAAACATTGAATCAGTGACCATTAAACAAAAAAAAAAATACCTTAGACTTAAATAGCGGATCTCCGTCATCCTCCAGCAACAGCACCAAAGTGGCCACATTTCCATGTCTAGCTGCGACATGAACAGCAGTCTGACCGTCTTCAGTGCACAAGTCGGCACCAGCGCCAGATTTCAGCAGCATCAAGGCGCATTTCTCCCCTTCTGGAACCCTGGCAGCGATGTGGAGAGGGGTTTCTTTCTGCTTCCCGCCTCGTATGTGAACATCAGCACCGAAGCCTAAAAGAGTCTCAACCACTGCTGGCTTGCATGATTCCACTGCTATGTGTAGGGCTGTGTAGTGATCCTGCAATCAGTGTACAGATACAGACTTGGGCTTAGTAAGAATATTCAAAATAGTCAAAGATGAGGAACTCGCTAAAAACTCGCTGATAGTCGACCATCGGCTAACACTTTTCTGGGAATTTATTGTGCCAAATCTACTGTTCTATTTTTTTCTTCTTCTAGTATTGGCATTAAGACGGTGGATCATCATCATAATAATTTATTACAATATCAGATAGCAGTCATACATCATATTGATTTGTACATTGAGTTTATAGATCAGCTTTCTTTACTAGCATAACATGTTATAGATGCTATCTTTACTAACATAACAGGTTATAGATGTATCTTTACTAGCGTAACATGTACATAATTAAGGAATATGGTTTATTCACGGTATCATATGCTTCCCAAATCGATGAAGTCTTCGTTTTGATGAAGCGACATACAATTCGTCGCTGTCATAGTTATTTATTGGCTGTATAATATATCTAGTAAGATAGTTTGTTTGCATTCGATCTTCAAATTCTTTTATTTTCTTCTGTTCGGTTTGTTTAACTGTTTGTTTATCAGCAATAATAACCGCGATTTTTAGTTAAATTTTTCCATTTTTTCATTTCCATCATTTAAACTTTTAATTATTAAGCTCGTAAATGACTAAATATATTAAGAAATGACTTACAATAAAGTTAAATGCATTATTCCCAGTATTCTACACAATTTTTTTCTCGTAATAACGAAGTTATGAATTATTAAACTTTCAGATTGTGTCCTTTGTAATTCAAGATGTCGAAAAGTGAAGTAAGCAAGAGTTGTATGCAATATGGTTAGACTTCTAAGTCGTATTTATTTATTTTCTGGGACTACTATTAACGGATTTATATATGTTTTTAAGTTTGAAGATACAGCCATTTTGAAATAAAATGGCAGATATGTCTCATCAGCTTTTCGCTTGCCAGCTGTAGAAAAGCTGGAGTTGGATTCTAAAATCCTGTGTTCTAAGCATAACGGAGCATAACAGAGTTATGGAGTATTACATTTTAAGACAGTAATATTTTTAATTCAAAACCAGCTGAAGATGTCGAAAAGTGGCGTAAGTGGAGTTGTAGGCCATATTTTGAGAATGGTAAGTCATATTTATTTATTTTTCTAGAACCTGTATTAATGCTTTGTTTCATTAATATTATTATGTAATAAAATTACCAATAGAGAGTGTAGAAAGAAAGGCCATGACCATGGCAATACAATTGAAGTAATCTATGACAACATAAAATATACAAAACAAGAAGAACCAAAAACAAAAACATAATATTTTAAATGACTATTTTATCAATTCTTGGAATACTATAATTTAGGCCATGCCATCCAGTCAGAAGGCTATTAATATAGTAGCACTCCCAGAAGACTGTATGTCTGAAGTCTAAATCTGCAACTGATATTTAAGAACATTCTATGGAACTTTTAAAAGATGCATCCATGGTAATTACACCCAAATTGCTTACCATTTTGAATAGCTGCTTAAAACTAGGAGTGTTTCTTTCTACAATGAAAATAGCGAAAGTACTTCCTATTCATAAGAAAGGTTCAAAAACAGAACCAAATAATTTTCGCCCAATTATTTGGTGCTTGTTTTGCAAAGTTTTCGAGAAAATATTTTTCAACCGTCTCTTTCTCACGTATAATAATAATATAATATGTATAGGTGCATAGACAACACAAACAAATCAGTTACATATAATTATAATTACCGATAGTCAAGGTGAAATAATTTTCAGAAAAATATATATTTAAATGGCAAATATACGAATGGCAAATATACAATTCATAAATAGAATGAAACTATTTAAACATAATCAAAATACAATTAAAGCAAAATGACGTTTTAACAAATTATAATTAAAATTAATCCTGTCAGCAGAATCAAATATGACATAGTCGATAATAAAATAACAATCAATAAAATAGTCAGTAGTAATATAATTATTAGGTAAAACAAGTGGATCAACACGTATAAATAATACAGGTCTAATTACATATATTTAATAATAATAATGAAAATCCGAAGAATTTATATGAAGTTTTTCTCAGCTTCTCTTCATAAATAGTGTTTGTGGAGATTTCGCTTCAGGGTTTTTTAAAATTCTCCTCCAATTATTTTATGGCAATTTAATATGTCCTCTCAATGTCTTCTCAAGGCTCATCATGTCAAATACGTATTGATATTATTTTTAAACTAAAAATAAATCCGTTAAAGAATTACCATCTGACTGTGTTGTCTTTAATTTCATTAGTGAAATATAGTAATTTGAAATTATAATTGAAGACAGTCAGAGCTTATTTCACTAGTCCTATTTTAACGCAGGCTAGGTTACTTTCAATAGTGGCTGAAAAAATACTTACATTGGTAGTGACGTCAACGCTTTCGCCTTTTTGAAGTAAAGTATTGATAATACCAACGTGGCCATATTGAGCTGCTGTGTGTATACTCCTGGCACCGTCCTGGAAATCAAAACAAGACATTTTAACTACAAATTGAGTACCAAAGTACCAAAAATCTACTTCAAAAGCTCCCTCCTAAAAGCTCCCTCAACCAGCGATCACTGAGTTATTTAAAAATACTTGAAGGTCAGTTCCATGTATTGGTATGTAAGTACTCATATTATATAGGCAGTGGTATTGGTTATATGATTTCTCCAATATAGATGTTTTAGATACCTCAAAAAATCAAAATAATTGTATGAGACCGCTATGCCCTACCGCTACAAGGCTGGACCCGTCCCAAAGCAAAATCCTGGTTAGGTGCCTGGTTATAATAATAATTGAATTTGTTTCATTTATGCAATAAATGTTACTAGTGGGCAATAAAGGGTTTCTTAGAAGAAGGGTGAAGTGGAAAACGCCAAAAATTCTGATAAGCTTTAGGGTTTCGCAAACTGAAAATGGTTGGGAGCCTGTGCATTAGAGAAATGGATATTCCATACATTTGTTTGCCTCTTGTAAGTTCGTTCACGCTGGCAGTTAGTACGGCATCACCTGCATATCTTATATTATTGATGTTTACGCCATTTTATGTAAATACGCTGGTGATGAAATTGTGTAAAAAGTGCATAATGGATGTGTAGCTTTTGTCAAGCGCAGCATTGAGGATTTTACCAATAGATGGAAGGCGACTGGAGTGAAGTAAACGAGAAAAGACAATGCTCTATTTGTATGTATGAGCCCTGGGCCCACCCACCAATAAGGATCCATAGGCAGTGGCGGCGCTAGGCGTCGGCGACGTCGGCGACCGCCGACGGCCTCGCACCTGAGGGGACCTCGCAAAAGTTTTACAAATTATTTAAATTTTATTTATTTATTCTTATTTATTTTCATACACTTGCGTGAGTGAAGTGAGTGAGTAGTACTTTAGGGGTATTATTACAGAGTTAACGCATTACAGAGTTAACTTTTTTAACACAATGATAGATGCTATTATAGTCTACACCGAATGTCGATTTAAAGCGCTCAATGAATATTTTGAACAATTTGGTTTTATTTATGATATCAGTTATTTGAAACCGATATCAAAAGAGGACCTTCTCAAGCATTGAAATGATTTAGGTACAATACTGCGGGAAGGCGATGGCGAAAACAGTGACATACAACCATTCGAGCTATATGAAGAGCTACAGCTTTTAAAAGCGAATTCACTTGACTCTGGCAACGACGCGAAACAACTCATTTAGTACATTTTAGAAAATAATTTGGAAGAAATATATCCAAATGTTTACACAGCAATTAGAATCATGCTCACAGTTCCCGTCAGTACAGCTTCCGCTGAGAGAAGCTTCTCAAAGTTAAAATTGATTAAGACCTACTTGAGAAGCACGATGACCCAAGAGAGACTATCTACGTTATCAATTCTATCAATTGAAGCTGAAATAGCGGCTAGTATTAGCTATGACATAATCCTGAAAATGTTCAGTGAGGCCAAAAGCCTAAAAGTTCGTTTATTTTAATTTTTATTTGTGTAATTTTTAACATGATTTGATTATCAATAAAACTCGTTTACTCATACATTAGTTTCACTATAATTCGGCTCATGTAATCTAACGTTTTCTTTTTGACGGGGAAATAAAAAAGGCCTCGCGAACCTAATTTCACCGACGTCCAAGTGTGGTTTAGCGCCGCCACTGTCCATAGGACCTTCCGTCCGCTTCGTGTCGTATCTTCGCTCTAAATGTTGACCAATGTTGGGCCACAGCGCTAAGGTGGAAGCGAGTCGGCACCACCGTGACGTGTGAAAAATGTATAGGAAAGAGCGAGAGAGGCAACGGCACATATGTTGGCCAACGTGTAGACCGGGCATGATGCGACTCGCCAAGCAAAACCAATCATTATCGCGTTCGCCATCTATTGCCGTTTATAACTTTTTACACACAACGAATTAAGCTGTCATATAACTAATTATAATACTTAAAAAGATCATTCATTTGTCATATTATAATTCATTGTTATTGGAGGGTAGGCCCAAAGAGTGGCATTCTGCTTTGGTGAAATGTTTCCTAATATTTCGTGAACATTAAATTCGAAACGTGGATTTTAATTAAATTTATGAACAACCTTGAATCCACTTTTTATTAATATCATTTTTATTTGGTAAACAATACAGCTGTTTCAATTAGATATAAATAATTTAAATTTCAAGAACAAAGTTACAGATTTCCACTTACCATACATTAAAAAAAAATAAACACACATAGGGGGAGGTGAGAAGGGAGGAGTAGAGAGGAGTCATTATTAGTAAATAAATTTAATTTAAATATAGAAACGTTATAAAATATAGTCGTACATATCTACATGTTATTTAAATTTATTGCTCTAGATCTGACGTCTGCAATTGTCAAACCATTGAAAGGACTAGGGAATATAAGTATCTGGGTGTCACTATGGATGCAACATTGACATGGAAGCAACATGTAAGCAACCTAGCCACAAGAACAAGGAAACTCGCCTACGTGTTTAGAGAGCTTCGAAATATTCTACCAAAGCCCCTTCTCAAAACTGTGTATATGGCGTTGTGCCAAAGCCTGTGGTCCTATGGCACAATTGCATGGGGTGGTTGCACCACGCAAGTACTCCTTCCTTTGATCAATGCGCAGAAGCTGATTCTAAAGGTCACCAATAAAAAAAACCCTAGATACCCCTCAGCGAAACTCTTTACAGAATATGGAGTACTTGATGTGAGGCAATTATTCATAAAACAATTACTAATTGAGTTTCACAGAATCAAGGATCAGCAGACAAGAAGCCAACAAACTAAAAACACAAGGCAAGCTACTGAGTCGAATTATAATATTCCGATTGTAAAGTCCTCATTTGCCCAAAGGCATTTTTACTTCCTTGCGCCGAGATTTTATAATAATTTAAATGAGAGTTATAAGAATGCAAACAACTTAAATTCATTCAAAATACTTATAAAGAAGTACCTGCTTGAAAGGGTTTAATCGCTAATAATTTAAGTTGTTTTATTAAATTATATATTACTAACTAATATCAAATCTCGTGTATTATTTGCTATGTATATATATATGTGTAGGTATGTATATATACATATATATATATATATATATATATATATATATATATATATATATATATATATATATATATATATATATATATATATATATATATATATATATATATATATATATATATATATATATATATATATATATATATATATATATATATATATATATATATATATATATATATATATATATATATATATATATATATATATATATATATATATATATATATATATATATATATATATATATATATATATATATATATATATATATATATATATATATATATATATATATATATATATATATATATATATATATATATATATATATATATATATATATATATATATATATATATATATATATATATATATATATATATATATATATATGTATGTGTGTATGTATGCGTATGTATATATGTATATATTCTTATGTATTATGCAACGCAACTTAAGTTCATAATATCAAAAGAGTCAGCTCGTCGATACAATTAAACAAAAATCAGCATCCCTAGATACGGGTCTCTGACCTAGTTAGGAATGCGGATAAACATTTTCACCATAGGATGTGCTCAATCTCTCCCAACTCAACCATATTATGTAAATGGTGTTTATATGTCATATTATATGAAGTTATTGTAAATTAATAAATAAATAAAATTATTGAATGCTTATTATTATTATTATTATATTGCAATTACAATGACACGACAACACCGTGATGAATACGTCAATATAGCCGAACTGCGCACCAGTGCGGATTATGGGCTCGATTGCGTTTCTTCGTGAACTAAAATCGGAAATTAGTCCGTGTGAACGAGACAGGGCAATACGCTAGAGCGGAGTGTGAGATGACCGGTTGTCACTTTTAAGGTCAAATCTTACACCGCACGAAATATGCTCGAATTTATTCGGACGAGTATAAGTTCAACAGGTAGTATTTATTGACGATCGTTCATTTCATATACCGCTCTAACGTATTGATCTGTCTCGTTCGCTTGGACTAATTTTAGTTTTAGTTCACAAAGAAACGCAATCGGGCCCTATGTAGTGCATATACTTTCGAATTTATATAGTGCGTATGCATATAGCTGACTCCATATATTTCATCTACTTGGTTAATAACAACGCTACCTTATTTGGCATATGGAGGTAGACACCCTTTTTGAAAAGCATCATAGCGCAGTCGGCGTGACCGTTAAGCGAGGCTATATGCATCAGCGTGCTCCCATCCTTGGTCCTCTCGAAGATTGAAGCTTTGAATTTGTCAGCCAGGAGCTCGATGATGTTCGCGTGTCCATTCTCAGCGGCCAGGTGCATTGGAGTACGATCTGAAGATATGATAAATTAAAAGATTAAAAAATCCGACTGCTGGTTTAAAGTTTACTGTTGTATATATAAATATTTGAAATAATTTGTTCGTTCTGAAAAGCACGTTTGTTAGAGAATAAAATTCTTTGTCGAAATAAAAATTAATTTTCGGAAGCTCCGTTGTTGACGGGTTATCTAATTCTGTGCTTAAAGACAATTACGCATTCTGTTCTTTCCATGGCCCGTGAAATTTTCCGCTGGGTAATTTTTATATATTTGTATTTTTTAAAATTTTATAATGTACAAAGAAAGACATGGATATACATACTATTATATATATGCAGAATCGTTAAAAATAAACATTAGTATAGAGAATAAACATAGCTTTATACATATAAATGTGCTAGCACATCCGAAATGAGGCGAAATCGCACAACCAACTAGACCTATAAGGTCTGTATCTGGCTGTGCTGAGTTAACATTTGGTTGTTGACGCGCGAACTGATGAATTTGATTCCAATTTTCAGAGACTTTTTATATCTAACAAAGGATTTAGTATTGCCTTTTAGCGGGGATTCAAGCGAGCCTGGCCTATTGACCCGGCTTTTTGAGGGTGGCGCCGCAGGGCTACATATCATTATCATACCCTATGCAGGTATCTCGTGAGGATCACGTGCCACTCGTGACTATTTATATAGCCTCGCGCCGACCGCCGCTGCCGCAAGCAGTCGGTTGTCCTTGGTGCTCAAGTAATAAAATGATTTTTTACTAAATATTTGTGGTTTATGTATTTAGCCATATTTACATCTATATATATATATTCGGAATCTACTCAATCAGATCTTTCATTTGATGTATACTAAACACGATATATTTATCCTAATTAATTGATATTCCAAATATCAATTACTTAGGATAAATACATTTGTATAATTATTTATTTGTCATTTGGAGAGTTTAAGTGACCTTATGACACCTGGAATTACATAGCGCTTACCACCACTTTTAAATTAGTGCAAGCATTTAGAAATTATGGTGGAATAAAGAAACGGACAAGATATACGTACATGCATACATAAATGAACGCTGAAAACATTAAACTTTTGGGGCAGTCGTGTAAAAAGGAAGCATTTTTCTGATCGGTTTGCTAACTGAATGATACGGTCACCCTGCTAGTTTCTTCATGTTTCTTCTGAAAAAGCATAGTGTCTCCCTTGCACCCTTCCCAACCGTATGTACCTTTGTATTAGTATTATTTTATTTGTATTTAATTTAATTTTGTTTTCTTTTGTGTTGTAAATACCCGGCAACTCTTTCAATAACTCTATAATTAGATGAGAGAGATTGCCTAAGTGAACTGGTTATCAAACCTATTTCGCCCACAGCCCACTTAAGAAAAAAAAAATCTAGAGCCTCCGATTTTTAAAAACATAATAAACAATCTGTTTCGCATCTTTAAGACAGATATTGCAACTATTATTTTTAGAGGTTTCATATGATATGGATAGGATGTCCATGTCCTATTTCTTAGTTCAAAGTAAAATGAGAGTAATTAAAACGCATTAATTAAATCGGGTAGGAATAATGACCGAAATTAATGATGTCGTTTTAATGTTAGTTTGAACTATCTAGGAAAGACTGCGAGGCATTATTAAAATCTCTTGAAGGAACATATTTCTATTTATATATATTATGCAAATTTACGGCTATATTGTATTGTATTTTAGTACATTCTTAATTAACTTCTATATGATATAAAAAAAGGCATTGCAAATTGTCATTTTCTTTGATAAATAATTATCAAGGCACGTTTGCATATGTCTGCATATCAAGGCACGTTTGCATACTCGTATTATCATAATAATATATTTTTTATTTTTTACTTTTTAATTATCATATTATATGTATGTACTTACATATAATAATTTTTATTTATATATACTTTTAATGTAAATTCATGTAAAGTTTATGCGATTATCGTATCTATATATGTATTATATTAGTTGTAAGAATATTTATTTATGAATATTTGAACTAAAATACCTTCCGTTTAATTTGGTCTCTTCAATTTTTTTTAACTTTAGAATAAAGTAACTACCTCCATCCTTGTAATTATTAAATGTAAATACCATTGCAATATAAAGTTTAAAAAATTAATAAAATAAAATAAAAACCTAAGAGCGGATATATGATGCTCTTTTGGCAGGCAATATACGATTTTTGTTGGTACCACCTCGATACAGGTTATTCCTAGTGAGGTGGTAAACCACAAATTATCATTTCTGAATCTCTTTCCGAGTTAGGAAGTAAATTGGAAAACTGTTTAATTAACTATGAAATATTAGGCTAAGAGAATGTTTTTGTAATTAAATGTATTTTTATGGACTTAAATAAATAAAAATTAAATAAATAAAATAAAATACGGGGGAGGGGGGAGGGGGATTTTACGGTTATCCTAGCGCCGCGATTTGACGAAGAATTCTTATAGAATCTATAAGTAACAAATCGCGACGCCACGGAAATCGTAAAACTGCCAAAATACATATCAGGAAAACATAATTTATCGCCATTTTTTAATCGGCCCTCGCCCTCCTATACCACCTTATATCGCGGACCACGGCATCTATCGCGGATGCCGTGGTCCGAGATAGATTCAGTATACACCGTTTCACCGCTTCGTAAGGGAGAGGACCGCGCAAGCGACCTCGAACTCGTAACCAACGAGAGACCGGAGTAATCTGGTCTCAATTGAAAGTAAGGGCGTGAGTGTAAGCCCGCTGGGTAACACACCTAGTTATCTCGCGATTATGGCGTTGGCCTCTTACGGGCATGTGGCGGAGCTTGACGGTGGATTGTTTTGTCCAAGTCTTCTGCGTTCACTTCACGGGAGAGAGAACGACTAATCGTTAAAACTTCTTGAGGTAACGGGTTCGCCTGTTGTAGTTGACAACTCTATATACCACCGTATAGCCCCCCCTTCTCTGGATCTTCTACCGCCCCTTGAAATCACGAAGGTGTGATCACACACTTTGAGGAAGATTTAATGTATATAAACCCGACATTGTTTAAAATACTTGTTTAATAAAGACGGTAACGAACGGTTTCGTGCAGCTTGGGTCACAAGATCCATTTTGTACTCGGATCGGCTCAACTCAAGATTCAGCTTCTATTCAGAAGCCTCCTCGTGCAGAAGGCTACCCCGGGTAAGACTCTCGCGTCTCAGGTCTCATAAGCTGGTGGACCGGTTTCTCCTAGTGGTATTGCATCCCGGCGCTAGGTTTGCGCGACGCCAATCGGTTGTGCACTCTGACTGATTGCGGAAGGAGTCTGGAGGTTATGCAAACATACTGTCTCCTTAGCAGCGGGGGGAATGTTGACCTGCTGTCATGCCATTCTTGAAATGACCTTGAGAAACTCGATCTTGCGTGGCACTACGGATAAATGACGCCCAGGTCCACGATAAATTCAAATTGAATGACCGCTGTAATACAGCAGGTAGAGGCCGCGTAAGCGATTTCGAACCCGTAACCAGTCGGAAGGACGGAGGTATCCTGAATGTTAACTCCAGACGAAGATATCCTACCAAAACTGGTAGTTAAGGGGCAAGTCTGCCCGCTGGGTACCTTTCCCGGTGGCCTCTTAGGTAAGGCGTTGGCCTCTTTGGGCATGTTGGCGGAGCTAGACAGTAGATTGTCTTATCTCTAAATCATCTACGTTCATTCCATGGCTGAAAGAATTATCACATATCGTTATACCAGCCTGGGGTGACGGTTTCGCACGCTGTATTTGACACCGCCCTACTATTCAATAAAGAGTTATTATTATTATTATTATTATTATTATTTAGGCATAAGATATAGAAAGGTGTAAAAACAGAACAGTGAAAAGACTCCTGGAGCTCCCTATCAACCTGGAGCAGTTTATATGCCGATCAAGTGCTTATGGATCTTATGTTAAGTACTGATCTGGTCAAGCCGATATCTAAAGCTCACAATCACAGCATGGAAGTATATATTCTGGTTGTATGAGACATGCTTTCGTAGATACTTTAAACGTCAAATCAGCCTCGGAAGTATTCTCGCCTCAAAAGTGCGGATTCCAAACCTAATAAGAATGTTTCACTACATACGACTAGGTTGGTAAAATGTCTGTTAGATTTTAAGCAACCGATCTTTCTAAAAGACATACGAGAATTGGCCTTCTTCATTATTATGGAAAAATGATATCATCTAGACAACACTAGAATTTTGGAATTTCAGCAGATAAAGACAGTACAGGCTGTCTTTATAACTTTGTATTTTCAGTCATCTGTTTACAGGGATTAGGATGATTTTCCGGTTTTCGCTAACAGAAATATTGCCATCCTCTAATTCTTTCGAGTCATACAATAAACAGACTAACCTTGATTATCAGCGATGGATGCCGACGCTCTAACTCCGTAGAAATACTTGACGAGGATTTCGTCTCCTTCGGCTGATGCGATGTGAAGAGCGGTCTGACCCTCGCCATTGGTGGCGTCCACAGCAGTTCCGTAGTCGATGAGGATCCGCACCATGTCTACGTCACGTCTCCTAGCAGCGAGGTGTAAGGCCGTGTCCCCATTGATGGTTGTTGACTGGGGGAAATAGTCGAGAGACAAAGATTGAAAGAATGATCGAACATGTCAAAACAGAGATATCGCAGATTATTCTAATTACAATCACCATAGATTCCATGGGCTAAGCGTAGAAATAAATATTACAAGTAGTTGATAAATGATCAGGTCTTTGTCAAATCAAATGAATGAACTTGTCTAAGAAAAGATATCGCAGATTATTCTAATTATAATCATCACAGAGACCGATTCCACGGAATAAGCGTAAACAATAATATTCTCAGTAGTTGATATAAGATCAGGCACAACGTGATGTAAATAGAAAACTAGCTATCGACCATCTGTGTATTCAACAAACGAATATTATTAGTTTAAGCAGTGGCTTAATGTAGTTTTGATGAGTCTATCTCGTTGTCATTAGTCTGTGAATTGCAAGATTATTGCTTTTGAGAATTTGATGGTTTGTTTCGTCTAGACTACAAAGGGCAATTTTCAGTCTAGCTGTGGAAGTACAGGAGTTGTATAATTAACTAGGGTAATATTAGTTGGAGTTCCCCGGGTGATTTTTTTTTAAAAACTGGAGCTTACACGTCGATACACGAAAAATACAACCAACGTTTCAAGTTATACAAAGTGTTAACGGAGTATTGTGAAAGATTTCAACCGATGATTTACAAACATAAGGGGAGCAAAAATTTTAAATATAAAAGTTATGTACATTAAATAAATGGAAACAAAACATGTCATAACTTAGTCCTGTTACTTTTCTCATTTTTGCTAACATAACCCTTCTTAAACTATTTCGGAAATGAGTGTTCGTTGGGCTAAACTTATAACTCCCCTTTTGCCTGGAACATCGGCGAAACGTCGGGTGCTACAAACTTCATGCGGTAAATGTCATTTTTATCCTATTTATAATATCAAACAACTGCGATAGTCTTCAATTTCATATTCCAAACTTAGTATTGATCAGGGCTGTTATTCTCCGTAATTTCAAATACCCTTGTGAAATCATTTCGGAGATACGTGTTCGATGGGCTTAAATATCATCCTCTTGTTTCACCCCGTTAAGGTTAGAATTTAGAAAAACCCAGAGATTCTAGTGCTTGTGATATGGTAAGATAGGGTAAGATATGTTCAAAGATTCAAGTTCGTCAGTCAGTGAATCATTGAAGACTTCGCTTCATATATATGTAGATTATACAGAGTTAAGTGAGAAGTATTGAACATAGAAAGAAAGCATGTGAAAATAAGGGCATCTTAGACCACTTCTTCTTGCATTCTCAATAACAAGTTACTGCGGATTAAGTAAAACCTGTTGAAGCTTCTTTTTATACATGAAAATGGTCCGTATCCTGAAGTAAAATTATGGGGACGAGTTATGGATACCATGTTGGATCACAGGTAGGTGCACGTACTCGTATGACGTACTTGCGATGGTCTAAATCCGCCTAAACTAGTTTCCTAAAATGGCAGTTTAGAGAGATGTCGGAGAAGTGATTTCCATTTTGAAACTAGAAATTTCAGTTTGATTCTTTGATTCGATGTTGAGAGTTTGATACTTTGTTTCATCAAACTAGACTTTCAAGTGTTAATGCTTATGTTTCTGGGTTTTTTATTACATATTGATGCTATCAAGAAAATTCATTGTAGTTTGGTCATAGATAGTCAATGTAGTCTAACTTGTGATATGGGGTGATGAAATTAAGTGCGAAGTGAAAACAACAACATAGATTAAGTAATGTCAAATTTTAAATTAATCTCAAACATTAATAATTAATTAATGCCAAACATTAAATTGCGCTGTGACCGGTGTGGCTCTGGGTTGAATACAATCTACAGTCGGAAATTTGCGTCCTCTCTTACATGAGTTAGTGATGTTGGACCAAAGATACCATCTTGAAGTGCTGGTCCAATGCAGATTCAAATGGTTAATTAAGATATGCTGGTCCAATGCAGATTCAAATGGTTGACTTGCTTAGAGCCAGTATCGGTCAGATTAGTGGGATAACAAATGAAGGGTTATGGGAAAAACGATCGATGTTATTGTTTTTAGTGAAAATTAGATACTATCTCTTGTCTATCTCTAACACTATTATTATATACTAGATTGCTTGTTCCCAAAAGAATCGAAGCATGAATGGATTTTTGAAAGAAAGATCATAGTCTACCCTTAAATTAATGGGGAAGAAAACGTGTGACGGGAAAGAATTAACAAAGTCCACGTGGTTACAGTGGAACTTGATCATCATTTCCCGTTAGGTCCAGGAGGTGTGGTACCTCGATGACCATCCGGATGACGCTGAGGAGGATCTGTGATGGGAAATACTGATCAAATATAATGAGTTTTCGACGTTTTATGTTTCTTACTGAGGTATAATTTCAATAAAATGTGATTTTTTTAGACACTCAAATATTCTTATATTACCGTTTTAGTTTTTTTCAGAGGTGATGTGCAAGTTAATAAAATGTTTTTTTTAGAACCTAAATATATTTGGTTTAAGGACGAATTGAAATATGACATTGTATGTTATATTTTACATTTTAATTTATAATTATTTTTATATTACATTTTATATATTATATCAAGTCGGTAAATTTTTAAAATGGAATTGCCAAAATATTTAAAAAGTCGACATTGATCGTTTTTCCCCGTCACCCTTCATACAAGTAAAGACATCTAGAATGTAGGACCTTATCAGCTAAATAAGAATCTGTTTATAGTCTTACCTTGAGCTGTTCTGCGGTTTGTGCGCTGAGCAGCTCGCGGCACATGCTCTGGTTGCCGGCCTCCACGGCTAACAGCAGCGGTATCTTCCCCCTCTGCAAACCGAGAACGTCTTTCATTAGAGTGCGCCATGGGTTGATCTCGCGCAGGTGCGCCTTGCGCTTGTTGATCTCCACGAAACTCTTGGCCAACTTTCTCAAGGACGCGTTCAACTGCGACTGCGACTGCGCCCTGCCCCTCGGCTGGCGGTCGTCCGTCATCGTCGCCGACGCATGCACATGGTCGTCGCCGTCGTCACTCGACGTCGCAGTCGTCGCCGCACGTGGTCACAGTCGTCACCGTCGTCGCGCCGACGGTCGACGCGACCGCATCGCCGCCGCTTTGCTCCGATCTGAGTCGATCACGTGCACTGCGGATATTTCGCTGTGACGACGAGGACTGTGTCGTGACGGCTATGGCTCCAATACATGCTAGAGTGTCTTCCGTACTGCGATACCAAGGCGCCGCCGATTCACTTGTATCATAATCTTCTATAATGCTGGATTTCGCGACACGGACTTTCACCCTTTCCATTCTATTGAAGTGCATACATACACTACTCGAAATTGCTATTGAAATAATCTATGCACAAGCTGTTCGTTAGTTAGGGGATGATCGTTTACATCGTCAATGCGAATTTCCTATACATCCTCAGAAACAGTCAGCATGAAAATTCTATACATTTAGAAAAAGAATAGGTGACATCTCCTCCCCACAGCCCCCGCCGCGTGTGAACATGCCCTATTATATTACACATTAAAAAAAGAATGTCTGATAGGCGGGTCAAAGTCAAGTAGACGGTGAGAGGGAACGTTTACGCAAGCGATCAAAACAGCTCTTTTGCCGTCTCTCTCCTCACAGATCCCTAAGCGTTTATGACGTCACAAGAATAATCGTAATAAATAGCGAACTTGCGTCGTGCCTATTGAAATACCAAATTCAATACGCACGACGCAAGTTTTCCAAATTAATATGCATATTATTATTTTCAAACCACAAAACTTTTAATAATTCTACGTGAAGGTGTTTTTTAAATTTCTTAACAATATGCTTTATTTTTTTGTCTAACTTTACTATTAAAAGAGATTGTTTTTTATATTTTTTTAAATAATTATTATTTCCATTGAATGACTCCTAATTATGATTTTTTTACTTATGAACTACTCTACTACTTCGACTGTTTTTAAGTGCACTTATTTTACTAATCTTCTTTTTATGAATTTTTAACTATGTATTAAATAAAATAGCTCTTAGTCTTTAAGATTTTTTTAATAGTATTCACATATTAATTTATGTAACTCTATTTTTTTAGAATGTTGGCCCAAGCACAAACAAGCTTTGCTTGATTGCGACATCGGCCAGTAAACATCATTTAATAATGGAGTTTAATTTATTGCTCTGGATTAAGCAATTTAGTTACCTAATATTAAATTTAATTGTAAATTTAAATATTATTTGTAAATTGTTTAAAAAAAAAATAATAAACTGCAGAGGTCGGGACAGCATACACTCGAAAGAGGGCAGTTATGGTTTCATTTGACAATTTTTAATCGATGAAAACGTTCATCTAAAATCGCGTGCTTATAAAATCGTGCTTGCAACGAAATGCAGTGTCGCGAAGTCGCATATCTCTTAAAGACGCTCCAACGTGACGGAGAAATCGATAATAACAATCGAACGTCAGCCCTCGCCGACGCTTCGAGACACACTGCGTGATTTTGGTCTTACCGACCGTATCATTCACAACGATGTCGGGTAGTTTTCCATCTCTCTTCGATTCAATAGTAGCTGGCGGCTTTAGTTGAACACAATTTACATACTTATGCTTCGTGCGTGCCAACTTGCATTAGGTTTAAGTTATGAAGGCGTCGAGGTAGCGTCTCTACATTAAATGTTAGACACAGGAGCAACGAATATATGTAGTATTCCGAAATGATCAGGGGGCAAGTTTTGAACCCTGTCTAAAATTGTAGTTTGCTAATATAAAAAAAATTACTAATTCTTAATCTCAAACGCATGCCATAATAAGGGCAGATCCACACTTGTCCCCGGTGCGTAACGTACGCAAAGCATTATGACATCGGAACCCTTGATTTTGCATTCTTAGCGATACACTTATCCTACGCAACGTTGCGTATGATAAAAAAATGTGTCTCTAAGCATGCAAATTTAAGGTTTGAGTACGTGGGAAAAGTGTGGCACTGGCCTTATTCTAGTTTTCCAGATTTTTATATGCTAGTAGGTCAGGTTTATGGCAACGCCAACGCCAAAGTGGAAACGCAATAAAATACGAAAAAAATGTATTTTTCTGTCTTTTTCCGAAAATAAGTATATACTTAAACATTACTGTCGTTACAAAGCTTGAATAAAATATAAATACGATTTAATCAAACATTTACGTGAAAGCACTGTTACAGTCCGCACACTGAAATGCTTCCAATTTCAATAGCACGAGAAGCTACGATGACTGAGAAAGATACCAATCAACTGTACTTTTCCGAAAGAAAGCTCGCGAGAAAAAACCTCATTCGATGGTTGCGTAACACGAAAAGGGAGCAAATCGATCGAAATGATCATTAATGATCATTAATAGATCATCATTACACAAGGAAACAGATAGGCAGATCAGCGATTTTACAGAATTTTGTTAATGATGTACTTATATAAAATGATCAGTGGTTGCACTTGCGAATTTATGAGTTCGAATCATGGACATGGGATCCAAGTGTCAAAAAGATGCAGGGGATTGAATATATCGCATTGAAAATATCGCAGAATGCCTCGAATATCACGACTACGGACAGAAAAAATGGCTACGTGTGTTGAGAGTTGTATAAATATGCATACGAAATGCCGGATATAAAGGACGAGAAAAGCAGAATTTGCAAATAAACAAACTGGGACGTCAATCTGTTACTTGATGGAAATAAATAATTCAAAGGAATTATATTAACTATTGGATGGAAATGAATTATTAAAATTTTCCGAAGAAAAATTGAAACCTTCAGCAAGCTTAACTACCGAATAGGTTCTTATGGGGACAACATAAAAATATCATAATTATAGCTTTAATTTATTCAGCCCGCATGGGACAGAAAATACTCCATTTCTCTAAAAAATGTAAGACATAAGGAAAATTCATGACCATATCGTTTTATCAAATTCAATGCATGTGCTCTTTTAATATTTATTTAATTTGTATACCAATCTCTGCTTTATACATCATAAAATATGTAGAATTTTATATACATACATGTAGATTTGAAATAAATGCATTTATATGTAGAATTTGAAAACTAACAGAACGAAAATGTAACAAAAGAATAAACTATAATATAATTATAATTTATTGTTTTGGTTTAACTATAATATAATTTAGTAAGCATTAAACTATATTATAATAATATTAAATAAACAATAAACTATATCAATAAATAATAAACTATAACACTTATACCATCCTATCCCCTTTTATTCTTGCTTGCCGGTATTGAATTTGCGACTAAGATATAATGCAGTTCGATACTAATTTCGTTTAATTCAATTCAATTTTGATAATTTATCGTATAAGGAAATACTGTCAGTGTCTACTGTAGGATACAGTTAATCGGCCAGTGAATTTTTTTCCAAGATAATTAGTAATAAGTAACGAAGCGCCGTTTGTTTCCCGAAGAATAAATAAATAAATAAGTAAATAAATAAACCTGCTCATAAGTCGACAGAAAGAAGTAAAAAGCATTAGTTTTAATATGTAACAATTTGTATATCGCGAATGTGCATATCATTGGTGGCATCATACAGTGGTGCACCAAGACGTGATTTGGGTAATGGAGGAGGGAGGGGGGGGGGGCAGATAAGGAGGCTTCTGCATACTGGGCTTCGCGGGGTCTCGGAAAAAGTAGGGGCCAAGAACCGCTAGGAAATTAAAATGATATATTTTTTTGTGATCTAAAAGTGAATTGTTGTAATCTAAAACAATTTGAGAGAATTATAATCTAGACACTGGTTCTAAACCTTATTCTGCCAACCGCCCACTTTGAAATTATAAAAAATAATAAATCTAGACCCCCATTTTTATTAACTCACCGTCCGTCGGGCATATCAAAAACAGCTATTGCAAATATTATTTTTAAACGTGCCATATGATATGGATATGATATATTATATGATATTACCTATATCCTATGTCGGAGTTCAAAGTAGAATGTTTCAATAAGAGCAATTAAAACGCATACTTACTTAGATACTTATTTAGAAGTGTTTTATTAACATTAAACAAGCTTTGAAATTAAAAGTTATCTAATGTGAAGGATAAGTCGATGCATTTTAAGAAGTTTGTTAATATTAGGCTCGAATTTACTTAAAACAGCCGTTGGTCAGTGGAGCAACATGCAGCCGATTTTTTTTTATTTAGCAAAGTTGCGTAGCAACAGCACAAAATCCACGTTCAGACAAATACGACGATGGGAATGCTATCAGAAATAATTGACCAAATCCAGGGTACAGTTGGCTTCTGCAGCCAAAGTTCATGGTAGCCTTTCTTGAGTTAAATTTTAAATACCTCGTCTGTTGTCAGTTCTATAATCAGATGTAGCAAGTAGCATGGGCCATTTTTGCCATAAAAAGTGAATTTCAGAATAAATGTACATGCGCCCTTTTTAACTCCACTACCCTACAAAAAAGGAGTGTAATAGTAAGTGCTCAGGCTTCATCTATGTAAGTTTTCCGTTTATTTATTCCACCATAACTTCTAAACGCTCGAACCGATTTAGAAGTGTGTGGTATTTTTAGAATCGTTATGTGATGCGGAGTATCATAGTTTGCCTTAACTGTCCAAATATCAAGTAAGTAGTTTTCGAAATGTCCAAATGTCAAAAATAATAAGGAACTTGATTCAGATTCATTTACCAATTTACATTTAAGTGTGTGGTATTGTTAGAATCTTTATAACATCCCGAGTGTCATAGGGTACCTTAACTGTCCAAATATCAAGTAAGTAGTAGTCTAAATGTCCACATGTTAATATGTCAATACATTAACATAAATATATCGTATTTAGTGTCAAATGAAAGGTCTTGTGAGGGACCACCCCTCACAAGACTCCAAATTATTCGATGTGAGGTGGTGGTGTCAACTTACGAGTTATCTCCGTATTTAAAGGCGGTTAAGATGAAGCAGAGGATATTTATTGATTGAATCGATTGAATATTGCCAGTTATAACGCTTGCCGAATTAACGAGTGCCCGGATTACTTTATCGAGACGCGAGGGTTGCGCGACGGCGGTTATGTAGGAAAGTGGATGAGGATTGTATGTGTGCTCCTAGTATCTTGTACTGGGCACGGCTCGAGTCTGTGGGATTACAGACTGATGCTTTGAGACTCAGGGAAAATGAGGAAAGGAAACCAGGAGCCGGATCCGTTGAGCGACCTTGTAGAGGGGTACCGGATATGCAGTCGCAACCTTGGGGGAAGGTGATCAATCGGGGTGGTCCCCCGGTGTGAGGGTTGGTCCCTTACCAATGTGAGGGACCACCCCTCACAGTCTCATTGATTTCATTCCGGAAATATACATTTATGAATATGAATAAATACGTAAACCACAAATATATCATAAAAAACGTAATAAAAATAGCTATAAATACAGTAATTCACTTTCTGTAACGGCAGTCGTGTTTTTTATTCTTTTTATCATATTATCGCGATTTCGGTATCTTTGATCGTATATCTGACAGGTAAAATCCGTTGAAACTTAACAACACGGAGGGAAGGAAAATAGTTTTACATTTTAACGGGGATTTTCTTGTTGAAAGTTTTTTTAAATTTAGTTTTAAAAATTTCAAACTGATTTTTGGAGCAGCGTGTTTTCCCTTAGCAGACGTATTTTTGAAAATAATAAGTACGGCATGTGTGCATAACAACGGCGCGGAGCTCTCCGCCATGCTCGTTTCGGGCCCCTCGGCTCGGGTGGCGCGTTCGTGTGTGTCGGCGCCTGGCGCGGATCCGCAGCACGCGATCTTCAGCCCTCGTGGTCTCTACGACCCCCCAACCCCCAGCCCTCGAACCCCTCGGCCCTCAGACGCGAGATGTCTTTACCCTGAGACGGTTCGTGTGTCTCTCATAAACACTGCGGGTGCAATAAACTTTACAAAATAAACGATCCGACACTACTCGGGCTAACTTTCAAGAAACTGTTGTTTTTGAAGCAGATACCACAGTATAACGAGAGAACAGTAGACGCACTCTCAAGCGATAGGGTATTACGAGGATAGGGTTCGAGGGATGTGGTCAGAGGGGTACATCTCGATGAACGCCTTTGGTTAGCAGATGCTATTTATCTGACAAATATCCACATATCTTCCAAAATTGAAATTTTAAATGTCAGCATATTTTGAAATTTTCTCAATAATTAATCTTATTTAAATAATAAATTTAGTGAATATCTGCATCCAAACTTTTCTCTGGTTGTAACGGTCTCCGTTCCATCGGGTTCAGAAGAGGGAGGAAGAGAAAGTGCACCCGTGGTCGCGCGCCCACCTGTGCACTATAATATAGCCTGCGCACTTGACTGCTCCCGAACAATGGACTCTGAGAAGACTAAAAAGACCTATGGCGATGAAGTCACAAGAATACAATGAAGTCACTAGAATCTACAATGCAGTCGCTATGGCCGAACACGGCTAGAAGGATATATATCCCCATTGTTATGCTTAATTAGATTTTAGGTTTTAGGTTAATAACACACTATTTTTTTACATTATATGTACATAATTAAGTTTTCTCCAGACCGCACTAAAGGACCGTTTTCTTAAAATGATACATCAGTTTTTTTTTGTAAAAATGAGTTTTTATGGTTTCGTGTACTTCACTTACAGTCGGAGACATAAGTGAAAAGAAATTTCTGAAATATGATACAAAAACAGTTGTTTTAGCAGGCGCAAAATGTGAGTTTTTTAAAAGTAATACAATATCCATAGTCAATCTTTGACTCAGTTTGTTGTGTGTTTTTTTCGTGACATTAACGAATATGTTCTTCTTCTCTGCCGATATAGAAAAAACGCCAAATGGCCGAGGGGTAAAAACACTGTTTTACAGGACAGGGTACCCGGGTTCGAAACCTAGTTCGGACTCATTTTTTTAACGTTTTTTTCTTCTCTATATATTACTAAAATAGTATTAACATTTCAAAAAACACATTATTTTAGCTCTCTCTATTTTAGTTTTTTTTCATCAAAAATTAAAATTTTTGTACCAACTATCAAATTTGAAAATTTAAATTTCATGCCAGATCCTATCGGTGGTTTCCGAAGGTTGCACCAGGAATATAGAAAACATATCTGACAAAACATATATAGCCGTTCTATTCTAGCCGATATATATAGATATATATATTCTAGCCGATATATAGCCATAAACATATATAGTTCTCTGCCGATATAGAAAAAACGCCAAATGGCCCAGGGGTAAAAACACTGTTTTACAGGACAGGGTACCCGGGTTCGAAACCTCGTCAGGACTCTTTTTTTTTTTCGTTTTTCTCTTTTCTATATATTACTAAAAAAGTATTAACATGTCAAAAAATACATTATTTTAGCTCTCTATTTTTTTTTTCATCTGAAATTAAAATTTTAGTACCAACTGTCAAATTTGAAAATTCAAATTTTATGACAGACATGTACATACACAGACATGCTAGGAAATAATAATGAAGTTAATATTACCAAGACACCAAAGTCATTTGACTTGTATAAAAGTCGAGAAACCAAGTATTAGGAAATTGACAATGTTGAAATTACTATGGGGGATATTGTCAAAGTGAAACAACTTCTGATAATATATCGTTTTAGTAAAATATCGCACTTTCATAGCTAAGATATTTAAAAAGATTGCAATTGAAGACGTGAAAACTTACGCTCCTAAGTAGCGGGGGTGGTTGTTGACCTTGAAGCGATCCGATGCCCCCCCCCTCCCCCCCCCCCCCCCGATCTCGTGTGAGCTTGACGGTTCGCAATAAATTAGAACTGAATATACAGCTAACATCAGTTAGAGGTAGCGCAAGCGACTTCGAATCTGTGACCAGATTGGAGGATGGATTATTCCTTCCAAATCTGGCAGTAAAGGAGCGAGGTCGGCCCGCTTCATCCCCTTCCCAGTACCTCGCTGTAAGGCGTTCTCTTACGGGTTTGTCTGAGAGAGCGGGTTGTCTTTTGTCCTTTAGATTCTTTCATGTTCACTCCATGGCAGATAGAATGACCTAATGCCATTAAAACTCCCTGAGGTGACGGGTACGCCCGTTGTGTTAGACACCCCCATTTGTGGCATATTCTAATGACGTGTAACACAAGATATGTATCAAAATTCTTCCAATAATTAAACATTATATTAATAAAAGAAGCTTCGTTTTCGGAAGCCGCAAAATTCTGATTAATTCACTTAATTGCCGATAATTAAAATCTTTCAAGCCGCAGGCCCTGTCGTTGCAGTTAATTACTTAATAGCGTGGAGAAATTGATTCTTAACCGGTAATTACGATGAACTTGCCACAAATTGCCAATTAAATCTCTAAGTTTGGAACACGGAACTAATCGGTTTTGTTGTCGCCGATGACGTAGGAAGTATATTCTAGAAAAATGTAACATATCTTGTAAATTTGCAATTTAATTATGTACTTGAAAATCACACACGTAAATTGTAACATATCTTGTAAATTTGTAATTTAAAATATTTCAAACTTTGAAAAGCACCGTACGAGTTTCTTAGGATTCTTCTCTTGCGAGTTAATCGAACACCTAGACTCGTAATTAGATAAAAATAAACGATAACCCGAGCAAGATACGAGAGATGAACACAGTGATGCGAGGGAGGAGAGATGAGAAGAGTATAGTAGCTGGAGCAACTAGAATTTACCGTATGGCACGACCACGATTTGTTTAATTTCTTCGAGTTTATAATAAAAGTGAGCTGTTGTCGACCTGCTAATCACGCCACGAGCCAGCACTTTTTGTTGTGCGATGCGCGATGATGGCTCAGGGGCGTTGGCGGTTTTCAGTCCCAGTCAGTATTAAGTCGAGAGCTACGCAGTGCCAGTGGTCTCATTTTCCATATAAATTAAGGAAGACTAATCTTTCGTCCATACTGTGACGTGGATTATATAAACTCGCCATGAGCTGCGTAACGTTTCCTCTCTCACTCTGCCATGTCATGTCAAGCACGAGTCTACTCGCCAAGTACTCCGATTTGCATAATAATAGAGAAATGTTTCACTTACTCCGTCAGACTTTAGGCGGATATCCTTTCCTGCCGCAGCGAGAAGAGCGCGAAGAATGCTGGTGGCTGTCCCTGTTTGTCTGCTGCAGACTAGATGAACAGCTGTCTGCGATCGACTCTGGAATTGAATGAACAGAGTATTAGATACTTTGGAAATATGTAGAAAGATTCGAAGATGCTTTATCTCTTTTGTTTGTGTTGTAATTCGCCATTTTCGTGTTGTAACTCTTTGGACAGGAAGTTTTTTTTATGATTGTCATTAAAATGGTAATTCATTTTTTTTTTTAAATTTACGTTTTAGAAGAATGGTTTGCATTAAGTTAATCTAATGTAATTTAATTTAATTTGATGATTTATTCATTCAAAAATAATACAATCAAATTGTTTTCATTGGATAATCTGCCTAACTAGACCCGAGCCCGTACTAAGAGTCAAGGACTTGAGAGTTTTTTTCCGAGTCCCAGTTAAACTTCAAAGAACACATCAGGCAACTATCTATACATTATTTCAAGCATTCTATGGTTTTTGATACAACAATCTAAACACTTCAATGATATTCGGGATATGTGCACGTTGTACAACTAAACTGTTAGAAGTCGCATGGGAACGAATGCAGCTATTTGGAATCCGCTTGAAGATACCTTTACCCTCATGCTGGAAAAGGTACAGAAGTGTTTCTTGACATTTTTGTAGATCAAGCAGTACAGATATTATCCATTTTCGTATCCGACTGCATTTATCACAGGCATGGTTGGCTATAAAACACTCTGTCTCAGAAGAGAAATGCTGACCGTATCCTATGTTTTTAATCTGATTTGAGGTACAATCGATAACCCTAGCTTACTAGCTAAGGTGTGCCGTATATTTTTGTTGTGCCGTTCTCGCGCACTAACCATACAAGGTGAAATTTTTTAGCGCGTGGTTTGCGGCTTAAATGACTCATTTAGATAACACAGATTTTGATATTTTTACCGTCAACCCTCATTCGTTTAAATAACAGGCAATTAATTTATTCCTAAATGATAGCTAGTATTTTATGCGACATTCAATTTGTATAGCTTTTAGTAATATTCTTTATTATTCTAACTTTTCTAAGGATTGATTTATATAATTTTGATTAGTAAAAAGTGAATAAAAAAAATAATAAATAAAACCAAGTAAATAAGATAGACTCCAGTGTTTGTGGCATGGATTGGTTAAAAATTGGGCAGTGTACGTCGTCTACTAGGATTGGTTAGATTGGGCCTGGATAGGTTGAGCAGTTTTACAATCTGTCAATACACAAATAAATACTATGTTAAAAAATTTATTTTTTTCTGAAAATAAATAAAAAATCATTTTTTTGTCATTTCGTTTTTTAGCTAAACGAAAAAGGGCAAATAAAAGTAATGCTCTGTCAAACTGCACGGAATAGTTGTCCTTTATTTCGTTCTAACATTGATTTGGTGTTCATTTTAAGATATTTTTTTGTGGAAACCTTCGCTTGAGATTTTTATTTTATTTATTTATTTAAGGAAAACCAACAGCCATGTAAAATATTAAATAACAATCAGAATACTAACTGATAGCCAATAACAGGTTCGCACGTGTAGAAATAATTGAGAAAACATGGGATGCCAGCATAAACGCACGTCAGGGTCAAACACTATAGATTAGTGTATTACGTGATTTACATTTCGTGCTTGGAAAAGAGGCAAAAAACACAAAAAAGGATCAAGAAATTGAATACAAAGCAATAAAAACATTAAACAAAAGAAACATAGGATTAAAAGAAGTTGTTACTGAGGATACGTCTCGCTGTTACAACGTTAGTGCTAAATAGATCAATATCACAGTCATCGCAAATCAGTTTATTGAAAGTCAGTTTATTGAGATGTTTGTTACGTACCTGTATTTTTGTGAATATTAGATTTATGCAATATATTTGCATTACTCAATGTTTTCCAGTCGCATAATAATGCAATGAATGGCTGTATTTAAAAAATATGTCGAATTTAAATTTTCAATTAAAGGACAGGCACCTCTTTGATCTCTTATTTTTGTACATAGTTATTGTTAGCTCCCTTTTATTAGATTGACCTGTTACATTGCAAGGGGATTTTCTTACTCACTTTTCACTCACTTCTAATTCTTGTATCGATTTGAAACTTATGCAATTCTGTTGACAATAAAGGTAGAAGGTGGTCATAGAGACTCCTCAATGACTTACAATAAGCACGTTAAGCTTGTTCGATAATAAGTCTTTTGATAATAAGGCTGGCTCAATAAGTCTTTTGGTTACATTTTGTGACAAGGAGGTAAAAAGCATGTTTTGTTGGTTTTAGCGTTTATTTTTAGTACATTATTATTCAAGATGAATAAAATACCCAAAAACATAATAGGCTTAGCAAAGAGGTATAGGCCAATGGCTCATTTTCACGCCAGCGCTGTCTGAAGCTGAGTCTTAAGGTCGTATTTGAATGACAGGATTCGCAGAAACTCTGATTGGATTAAATTTTATTGGAATATGATTTAAAATGTGGATTGATAACAAATAAAATTATGTGGATGTAGATTCAATATTCAGAAATGTGGTTTCAATATTCAAGATCTTGAATGGTAAATCATTCAAGAGTTTTTCATCTTGGTGTGCTCTCGCGCATTAATAATTATATTGTTTTCACTTTACTGTTGTGCTCACATACAGATATATGGCAGTCACAGAGACAGAACCAGGCAGACAGACATCGTAGGGCAGATAGACTTCCGTATGCACGCTTTGTTACGAAACCCTAAAATTTGTTTAGAATACCGTATGTCTGGTGTTTATAAAACATTTTAACGATTCGGTGTAATTCTATATCACTCATTAGAAAACAGATAAATAGTGGTGTTTTACTTCGCGTTGCTGTAAAAGGCGTCTGCTCTTCCGGCAGTCCTGTGACCGAACTAGACAAGCTGGCGAATTTCGATCGTCATGTGCAAAGTGGAATCGGCGGGCACGGCAATCGGAAAGTGTCTGCGGGTCTCCACCGCAGCGGCTGCAAGTGTTTATTCATTTTGGGAAATCGTGTCGCCCCGCCCGCCTACCGCGGCATCGCTAGGGCGGGCAACGCGGAAAACTATCGATAGAATTTGTTATACATAGTTTTCGACATGAAAACGTATGTTTGGTTTGGTGGTATTAAAGTATATGTATGATTGATTAAAATCGTTTATTGACTGGTAACTTACAAGATCAAACCTTGGAGTTGTCAACCCGGACACCTTGTACGATATTAACGATCTCTAAAAACTGTATGCATCTCGACTACATTTCTTTCTGTCATAGGTTTTTAATCGATTTTCAATTTGATTAAAATGAATTGACTATTTCTATTATTAGGTAGGCACATATTTATTATATCTTGACTATTTTTATTTGCAATATAATCACTAAGACATTTTATTTTACTTTTTGATAATCATCACATTTTTTTTGTTATTTTTGACATTACATTTATTAATTTTATACTAAAAAAACTTATTTTTATCGGTATTTTAAAGAATTATTTATGTTCATTATAACCTTCTGTTTTTCTCATTACATTATTGATTATATTCAATATAATAGAATCACTACTTATTGAGTTAATTTCTAATAATTTCTCTATAAGATATATTCTCTATATCTTACATCTCTTTATCTTACTTTCTACATATTTTACTCAGTGTTTTTTAACTGGTAAACTAAACGGTGAGACTCGATTTAATTCTACAATAATACCTTCTTTATTCTTACGAGTAACCTTTTATGTTTTGATTATTAATAGAAGAATTTGATCATTAATGAAGAATTCAATCATATCACGGCCAAATGTAAATGTAATACAACTGTCTATACAACTATGTATTAGTTATTAGGACAATAAATTATTTGATTTGATTTGATTTGAACTACAACGGACGAACCCACCACCAACCCCATTAAGATAAAACGACATAAGATCGATTTTTTCAAAGGGGTGAACGCAGATACATAGGGACTCAAGGGATACACGGACCTGTGGCGTAGTGGTTAGATCGCCTGATCTCACATTGTAAGGTCCCGGGTTCGATTTCCGGCTGGGTCACCATTTTTCGTTGGGATCAAATTAACGGAATTCCATTTTCAATTCTGTCAATCGAATGCAATAACAAAACACACAGTTACAGACATGTTTCACGCACACATACATATTATAACACGTCATAGTAGGGTTAGTTGTAAGAGATTGTCATATGACAATAAATCCGCCCATTGTGACATTTTCACAGTAAAGAGTATAAACAAACAGACTACACAGTCCACAGTCTAACTACGTCAACAAGTCCGTGAGAGTCCAATGCCTTAACGCGAGATACTAGGAAGTGAAACCATGGGACAACCTCTCGGGCCAACCTTACCACCTGAGGTAAGCGGTAATTCAGTTTAAATATATGGCGGACCAAAAAGTACTTTGCTCGTCATGGCCTCTCGGGATCGGAAGGCCAACGAATTATTTTAAGGATATATGACGTCAGGTCGATAACTACCCCGCTGTCCTAGGAAACGTGCATCTCCAGACCCCCCTGGTTATTCGCCAGATTGGCAGTATATCTACCAAACCGTACAGTGTACCAGCCGCCCAGTTCCGCCCGAGGTATTACTCGAATCCGCGGTATTCTAATCCCAACCGCATCCGGCTGCAAATTACACCCGTGGCAGTAGCCTCACAGCGGCCCTGACAGGTTAAGTCCCTCTTCAAGGAGGCTACCAGATAGGAGTCGAACCATACGTTGGGCAGGACAGATGACATAGGGTTTGGCCAAAACCAGCCAAACTGCTCGGAGCCATTAGGAATCTGTGAGTTTGGCAGGCCAGATGACATAAAAAATTGCTAACACCACCCAAGCTGCACGGAATAATTAGGAACCCTGCGATTACAGTGTCCCCCAGCCGCCGCCGCGGCGATGCAGCGGTGCGCGCAAGATAGATGACCGGTGGTGGCGTTTTCGAGGTGTCTGAAGTATGGCGGCTATGGCTGAGCTGAGGCGGGAAGCCTGTGGTTAGTCCGGTCAAGAGGTAAGCCAGTGTAGCTGAACTGTGTATATTTACTGTTAGATCGATTGGGCACAGGATTACAGGTCATAAATTACCTTGATCCAGGTCCTAAATTAATACGTCCTAATTAAAAATACTTGGTGAGTAGTAAATTCAATAGCAACTAACTGACTAATACACCTAGTCAGTAGCTAAGAATGCTAATCAGCTCAAAGAACAAGCTGGCTTCAGTCGTGGCTTACCTTATAACGTGTCACTACCGCCATGATTAATGCCCAAACTAACTATGGGCAATGTTTGTTATATTAAATATTCCCGATCATATAAGTGCAAAGATGCTGAAAATGACAGCTCAGGCAATCGCACTACCACTTGTGCGGAGTTGTGCGTATATATAAAGAGCAGTGCAAACAGGGTAGATTTTCAAATCATCTCAAAGTAGCCAATGTATTGCCTCTCTTCAAAGAGTATACAGACAACTTTAACCCTGAACACATTACACCCCTTTTTTGTTGGGCAGTCGTGTAAAAAAGCCAATTATAATGTATTTTATTGGTTAAGAAAAGAGAAATATGTAATTTCTCTGGTTAGAATAAGAGAAATACTAAAAGAGTAAAAAGCCGATTATACTGTATTTTATTGGTAATGAATACATTTGACTTCGTAGTTTGACCAATCAAAGAAGCAATGGCAATTTATCAAGTTCAAGACGGGTACGTACGTTCGCTCGATAAAGAATTTGCAAGGGAATGAATGATACAGTCGGCGCGAGTTTGCATGAGAAAACTGATAATTCCAACTGGCTATATTTCAGGTCTGCTCTATCCGGCTGAAATATATGACTGTTACTATAAAACGTTCGAAGCATCAAGGAATACCTAGATTATCTATATCTGTAAGTACACGATGCTTTTATAAATATCGTTATTTTAACTGGTAATAACTGTGAAATAGACATTATTAGTCGTCAGTTTCTGCAATATCTCATCCCTATCGTACCATCGCGTTCGAGCGGCAAAAGCGGACGTAGACAGTTGGAAACCACCATTAAATGCTTTCTTTATTAATTTGTAGCGAATTTACCACATAAGCAATTTATTCCTAGTTTTCGGGAAACCATAGTTTAATAATAAATTCCTAATAGCGGTGACCTCAATAACCGGGGTAGTTAAACTAAATTCTTTAATATAGGCCTCCAGATTAAGAGATAATCACGGTATCGTATCAAACTTTGTAAGAATATTTATTTTCTTTATTGGAAAAAATAAAGCGTTCTAGTGGAATATATTACTAAATATACAGGATTATAAATCTGTGCACAATGACTAACAGTCGGGGGAGTCTGGAAGCAGTACTGTTTCCTATAGAGCGAGGGTGGTAGCGGACCTTACGGCGACTGCTCTTGAAATGACCACTTGAATGTTTTTGATGATATGAATACCAATTGAAAGACGTTCTCCATATGAATTCACTATTAATAATAAATTCACAATACTATTATCTATTAATGATGTATATAAACATTTAAATACGCTAATAAATAATATGA
The DNA here is from genome assembly GCA_944548615.1 of Micropterix aruncella. Lineage (NCBI taxonomy): Eukaryota > Metazoa > Arthropoda > Insecta > Lepidoptera > Micropterigidae > Micropterix > Micropterix aruncella. The sequence continues at coordinate 5,869,420 of OX155953.1, read as the reverse complement.
ATTATTTCACGCATATGTACATAATATATCAAAATAGATAATAATATTTTATAGATCAAAAAAACTAATCAATATATTTTATGAATTGCGTCGTGCCTCGCATCAGAAAGGGACGCACTTATAGCGCAAAACGAAACAGCAATCGATTGCGAATCGATCGTCCAGTAACTTATAAGCGGCCACACATAAAAAATCTTCGTTCATACGAAAGATATGTGGCTATATGGCCGGGCTATACTAAACATATTTTCGTATATTGTATAGTATGGCGGGTTTTGCTAACAATGTTGCCGGCAACTGTATTGCAGCCACATATTGCAGCTAAAATGTGGCCCGTTTAGGAGCACCATTATAGCAATACTAAATAAAACCCAGATGTGTTGTCACTTTTATCTACATAATAGTGCCCTTTTATCTACTGAATAGTGCCCAGATGACATCTGTCACTTTTACCGGCGCCAGCGGCATTTATAGCTTAGTACAGTGATTGCGACAAGAGAAAACAGCTTGCAGTAGCTATATAGAATAGACTAAGCAGATCATATCAAGTCCTTGGCAGCTTTCTAGTCCGAGTTAAAAAAAGATATCCTGAATAAATTATCTCCTATACGTACCTAATAATATAATTCAAATGTTGAATCTCTCCTAGCATACACTACACACTCCACACTCCACAACTCTAATTGGGCGCACTGCATATCAGTTTTTAACTGTTTGTGTCCTCCATCATATTATATTTTTGTATCTTTAGACCCATTTTTACATATTTTTTAGGCGAAAATTGAAAACAGAAATTGAGCTTATTCTTACATTATAGTATTTTAGTTCCCCGAGTCGCATGAAGTGAAAATCCCAACAATACCGATCCAGATTACGGTGTTTTAATAATACGGACCTATTTAATTTTTGTATTCTATATTAAATATTTTCATTTTAACTAGTTATATGTATTATATAACTATATAACAAGTTATATGTGTTATATAATTAATTTTTGTATTCTATATTAATATTTTCATTTTAACAATATTGTTTTGTGTGATTTGGTTTCCCTGGCTTTAAAGGTTGGCACTCTCTGCGATCCTATCGCGTTATATTGACGTGACTTCCAAGTGTAAAGTCGAGCTTAAGTGTTAACATAAATTGACTTTCTTATCCGTGCAGCCGTGTTTAAGTTGAAGCGGTTTCTAGGTGTGGCTCAAACTTAACATATTTTCGGGGTTAAAATCGCTTTTTTTTCTTTTTTTTTTGGAAATATGTGGAATGCAGTGTAATCGATATTTTTCTTATCTTATGTTATTATTTTGAGTTGGAAATACTTCGTAATGCACAGTTATGAATTAGTACCGTAAAAATGGCTAGGTTATGTTTCTAATTTCGATTTATTCAGTCCCTTTATCTGTATTCGGTAGTCTTTAGTATCGCAAAAAGAAAAAAAATGCAATAAAGCTGAATGTATAGTCGGGTAGGTAGTGAATATATTTAGGACTTAGTTTCCCAGTTTGTGAAAGTAATTAAATCTGGTCTATTATTGGTGCTAATCAAGAAATTCCGAGTCTGGCAAGGATTATGCGGTGGGTGGGTGGGCGAGAGGTACAATCAAATGGTACCTTTTTTCACAGTTATAAATCTTTTCCATTCACTAGAGGCCATCATTAAATGCACAAAAAAGCAATCTGGTTTATTTACAGTGGAATGAAGCTACTTAGTCTGGCAAGAATATTTCATAAATTAATTACAGAAACTGAAAAATCAATGTAATTTATGGATACGTCGCCCTTATTTTTACACGTGAAAACTTATAATACAAATGGATACTATCACAGATTATCATTTGAAAGAAGTCTGGCTACTATAAGTAGTCGCGGAATGCGTCTGGCGAGATCTACAAATTAGACAAAAATACAGTCGTTGCTCTAATTTTCCCTGTCTTGAAATTTTGGTACATGATTTGATCCTCTAATTTCACGAAACAAACACATCTGGCTGATGTTCATAATAACTAAAGCCTCGCCAGACTCCACTGAAATTTGTGGCAGTGCGTACTGTTTTATGCGCGTAACTCGTTTAATGCGCGTCATTTTACGCGCAATATACGAGTTTGGCAAGGCTTTGGCGATCAAACATCACAGTCAGATGTTATCCCAAGCTATCGTTTCTGACCAATTTTCAAGTCTGCGAAATAAGAGCCACCATTTCGTTCGGTTTTTCAGGTGCCAGACACTTTTAAATCAGCCAGACACCCAGACACCCAAACACCTATAGATCAGCCTGATTATTATTTCTAATCAATGTTGCGTTGGATTTCGCAGTAAAACGATTTTCATTCGTGCTAAAAAAAAGTGCAGCACATTTGTATTTTCAAAAGCATTTTCCAACTCAAGCCTCCGGAAAACCTTCCTACAAAACACATGTCCGCTACTTAGAATAAGGCACTGAATAATCGTATCGACATTTGGTGACTGGGAAAATCAGTACCAAAAAAAATCCGGATATTCCGTCCGGTCTTGATTGATAGTTTTATCAGTTTCATATCCCGCTCTAACGTATTGGCCTGTCTCACTCGCCTGAACTAATTCCCATCATTTCATTAGTTACAATTATTTAATTACAATTATTATTACAGTTGTGATATGATTAAATTCTTCATTCTATTACCAATCAAAAGAAGAATGCTTATTCGTAAGAAAGTATCTAAAATACATAGGTATTATTTGATAAATCAAATCAAGTTTCCCCATTTAGTTTGATTATATTTAATTGAAATAATCATTGTGATTGTCAAGTAGCTAAAATTCATATAATTAATATATGTAGGTAAAATTAAGTCATTGTGATTCTATAATCTTTAAACGTTAGAAGTCGGATAAATTGGCATAAAATCAAAATAAATAACTAGTCAAAATAAGGCTAAAAATAAAGGTTCAAAAAGAGTAAACTTATTGCATATTAACAAAAATTACTTAAAAAGTATTCAAGTAACAATTGAATAAAAAATAAAATAAATTGAAAATTTTCAACATAATTAGGTATTATCCGGCATTAATTTAAAATTCATTGACGTCATAGTTCCCTTTCAATAAGGTAGCCTTTTAGCGGATATTTGAATCGGGAATTTATTTCATCTCATTTTTTTTAATGTTTAGCTATTAAAGCATTTTATTGCGATATAGTTTGAAATTATTTTGATAGATTTGAATATATACAGATATAGTAGAGTTAGTATTTTAGGCCTTTTAAAGAGCCCACGTCAAGATTAATAGCTTAATAGAAAAAACACAATATTAAAAACAAGCTTTATTAAAATGATCTTTCCCGAGCCAACCCTGGGTGCAGCAGCCATGCCATAATAGAACTTAGAACGGTCTATCATAATTGAATGCTATACAGAATTTCGTGTTTTTGCTGTTGACCGTTGAGGAGTCCCCCCGTTGGAAGGTGCAGCAGCCATATCGCGGTGAAACTTAGAACGGGCTATCATAATTAAATGCGTATACAAAATTGTGTGTCTGTGCTGTTGACCGTGGAAGATTAAGCTCGTTGGGAGCCGATCCTCAGTGTAAAATCAGGCCGTGCTCACAATAAAAATGCATCGGAACTGTCATCGGAACTGAACCAATGTGTAAAATTTAATATTCATAAGATAAGAGGAAGTGGTTCTAAATCATCTTACAAGATTTGACCTAAACAAAATAACAAACATTGCAAGGTAAATAAAAGCTTGTAAACAGGGCCCAGTAAACTAGGTTTCTGATCCCGTTTCAAGGAGGTATGTTATAATCTTCTTCAGTTCATCATCATATTCCAATTTCTTCATTAATTTATGGTATTCTCCAAACTGTTGTCTTTGTCTATATAACTATGTCATAAATCTAATAGGTATATTCTTTTCTTTACTGTTTGTTTGCTTTTGTGGTGCGGACACATTCGTTAAAAAATAACAAACTGAGTAAATCGTTCTCAAACTCACTCAGAATCAGAAAACATATTGTACAGCGGTTGGACAGAATACAAGTTCACATTCTGATGATTTATGCGTTGCATAAGTGGGACAAGTGTGCACAACAACGTTGGAGTGTCGCATCGATACAATGCGTACGTGGGCTTAGTATGTCCCAATCCTTATTTTGCCTCCTAAGCGGTATTTGCCATCTTCCGGAACAGCGATCCATACTTTGAAAAATCAATGGCATTTTAGTGCTGAGTGCTAATATCGCACAAACTGCATCAGACAGCCATGGCTGTATGAAATGAACTCCATTACTTTTATTTGTTTTAGAGGATAAAAAGTATTTATGCAAATCCGTCATGAAATTAATCGGGCGAAATGGCCCACTTGCATGTAAATTCCCTTGTTTGATATGTAAATAAAGCCGGCTTTCACTCGGACTGGCAGCCAGTGGGATATGTTAAGCGAATTGCTTCGGAATAATATTCAAAGTCGATTGATTACCGCACGATTCGAGGATGGAAATATACAGAAATCTATTTTTGCGTAAGTTTGGGCTGGAATGATAAACAACCTTATATCTTGCGGTGTCAACTACAACGGGCGAGCCCGTCACCACAGGACGTTTTAACGATTAGTCGTTCTATCGCCCTGCAGTGAACGTAGAGACTTTGGACAGTACATTCTACGTCCAGCTACGTCAACAACCCGTGAGAGTCCAACGCCTTACCGCGAGTTAGCCAGGAGTAAACCCGGCGGGCTCGAGATACTCGCGCCCTCACTTCCAATTGTGACCAGATTTCTCCGGTCTCTCGATTGGTACCGAGTTCGAGGTCGCTTGCGCGAAACAACCTTATATATAAAATATGTGTACCTACAGATATCATGTATAGTTCTGAGTCACCAATATTCTCAGGTTTTATTTAATTTCATCTTCTCCAATCGCCATTCTGGATGACACCACAGAATCTGCGGATGAGTATATAGAGACTACGTCATATTATTCTAATTCATTTGCCCCGCCAAATAGCAATTCCTATTTTTTTCCTGCTTCAATTCATATTTACCACTGCGTAGAATCATCGGAACGAATATTACAATGCTGTAAACACTCGAGCGACGTACAGCCCGCTCTCTCACCAGTACGAAATAAATTGACAACTAATAATAATAATAATAATAATAATAATAATAAACTGAACAACATCTCTGTGTTTAGCTGCCGATGTGTAGAAAGAGCAAAAAAAGAACTGGCAAGAATAGAAATTGAAGAAATTGGGAGTTAATGGGCCCTTGCTGAGTTGGCCACGAAGACCCATTCTGTTCAGGGTTGGTCACACTCACGGGTCAACAACTATCCGACGGCTTCCACGCATGAAGTGTGAGCCTGGGTAGGACTCTGGCCTTACGGTTAGTTTCCCCTGGGAATCAACCTTCTGGCGCTCCTGGACGGTCTGCGCACCGTGCGGCATGAGCCAATCGATTGCGCACTCTGACTAACAGTCGGGGGAGTCTGGAAGCAGTACTGTTTCCTATAGAGCAGAGGTGGTTGCGGACCATACGGCGACTGCTCTTGAAACGATCATCGGCTACCCGATCCTGGGTGAACAGCCGGGCAAAGGACGCTGTGGTCCGCAAAAGATTCGGTATAGGTACACCGTTTCACAGCTTCGTAAGGGAGAGGACCGCACAAGCGACCTCGAACTCGGAACCAATCGAGAGACCGGAGTAATCTGGTCACAATTGGAAGTAAGGCCGTGAGTGTCGGCCCGCCAGGTAACGTTCCTGGCTATCTCGCGGTTAAGGCGTTGGCCTCTTACGGGCTTTTGGCGTAGCTAAATAAATGGTGGACTGTTTTTGTCCCAAGTCTTCTACGTACACTCCAGGGAGATAGAACGACTAATCGTTAAAACTTCCTGAGGTGACGGGCTCGCCCGCTGTAGTGGACAACCCAAGTTAGTAGTGTATATGCCACACTCAAGGTTATTGGATGGTGGGCCCAGGGCTTAAACAAAAAGTAGCATTCTCCTTTATTCATTTTGATCGTGGTACGATTCTTTATGTGATTTTATTTTTTTAATTAAATTTTTTGGTTATTGCTGTGATTATTACATAAAAAAGATTATAATTCAAAGACAAAATATTGTTCGCCTAATTGGTTGACTGCGCTGATATAGATGTAAATAAAGATGTTTACTCACCCCTCCAGTTGCAAATGCGTCAACTCCTCGTTTGGTCAGCAAAAGTTTGACCACATCTTCTCTCGAGTACATAGACGCTATGTGCAACGCGTTGTAATTGTCCTGAAATAAAAAACATGCAATTTAAGTAATAATCTAATTTAAATAATAATTTAAAATGTCTATAAAATCTTCTTAACTGAAAATATTAATATTCGACGTTTTCATCAAAAGAAGATCTTTATTTATTTAATTAATTAATTATATAACACTAATATTCATATCAATTTATATTTATTACATTTATAAAAAAAATATATATATACTACGGCCGATATGAGCATTAGCATATGTGTAGTGCTGCCGCCCAACTAAGTGCCAAAACTTGTTATAAGGCAACGAGCTCTTTAGTTTTGTATGTAAGTTTATTCGGCAATTTAGTTTTTTTTATAATACATTACATTACATTACATTTTCGTCGTGTCCAATTGACGGCTAAAGACCGCTCTTGGACGTGTCAAAATAATTGTGCTAGGTAGTAAGTCTCGGTACTACTCTTTACTGAACATACATAGGTAGTCAAGAATTAACTACTAGATTGTCAAACTATAAATATAAATAATCAAAATAGAAGCCTAATATTTGAAGTAGTTAGTAATTTGAAAAGATACGTAGTAAAATTATTCATCGTAATATTCAAATTGTCAGTAAAATCTTAAATAATCAAATTAAATCTACGTTATGCATTTTAAACTAAAAGTACATATATAAGACCATATAAAATAATCAGACAATAAGGCTCTCCTTTTTTAAGTAATTTAAATGGGCACAATATTTGAAAAATCATGGCCCTCAAATTCGGCCAGATTATAGAAAGGGTGGCCTATCAGCATCTCCTTGATGTTTTTTTGAATTTTATGTCCTCCAGCTGTTTAAATTTTGTAGGGTGTAAATTATAAAATTTAATGCTAAGATACAAGTAGCTTTTCTGTACTTTTGCCAGTCGTATTCGGGGTACGCATAAAAGGGAGCTACCGCGGGTATGATGCGAGTGAATGTCTGAATTAATTGCAGTTTTGCGAGGTGCTGTCTAGCATACATTAAACACTGGTATATGAACGTCGAATACATAGTCATTACCCTTGCCTTGCTGAAATATTCTTTGCATGAGGTTCTAGTCGTTACCTGATACATGCTGCGCAGTGCTCTCTTTTGCAAAAGAAAGATTCTTTTACTGGTTGCGGCATTTCCCCAAAACAGGAGTCCATAAGTCATAATTGAGTTAAAATACGCAAAGTATACTGATTTGGCTGCCGCAAAACCACAAAGACTTCTGATTTTTTAAATAGAGTATATCGAGCTACATAGCTTACTAGATAATTGTTGGATGTGCGCATTCCATTGTAATTTACTGTCAATTCTTAATCCTAGAAAATTTATATCTTCTGTGATGTCGATTTCAAAATAGTCGTGTAATTCATTTAAATAGTCAACATTGGCAGGTCTTAAGCGAAAAGGAATTATTTTTGATTTTGTAATATTTAGACGTAATTCATTAGCATTAAACCAAATCAGGAGTTGATCAATCGTATACCTAATTCTATTTATTAATGTTTCCTTATTTTTGTCACAGAAGATAAGAGATGTGTCATCTGCAAACAGTGTAATGTTATCATTCTCGGATGACACACATCCCGGCAAGTCATTGGTGTACACTAAAAATAAAAATGGACCTAGAATGGAACCTTGAGGTACACCCTTTGTTACCAGAATCGGTTGGCTTCTTGTTCCATTTACTTCTGTCGTTTGATACCTATTTTGTAGGTATGATTGAATTAGATTTAGCCCTTTGTCTCTGATACCATAGTGTTCTAATTTAATCAGCAAAATATTGTGGTTAACGCAGTCAAATGCTTTTGATAGGTCACAAAATAGACCAATAACTGTTTTTGAACTATCCAACCCATTCAATAACTCATGCACTAGTTTTGATGTAGCATTAACAGTAGATAATCCTGCCCGAAAACCAAACTGTTTACTGTTAATAATGTCGTCAGTGTCGAAAAATTTAGTAATGCGGTTCAATATTAACTTTTCAAAAATTTTGCTAAAGGCCGGTAATATGGATATCGGTCTATAGTTATCTATGTTATCACGACACCCTTTTTTGAATACAGGTATAATTTTTGCCAATTTTAATTTGTCCGGAAAGGTGCCTTCTACTATGCATGAATTAAACAGAGCGCAAAGATAATCTGCTAGTGCAAGCGTTGATGACTTTAGTAATCGGTTGGACACATACCACATGTCAGCCGACGACTTGGGCTTAAGTGATTGGGCTACTTTTATAATCTCCTCCTTAGTCACCGAGGACAATACACAACACTCTGGGGTTCTGGGTCGGAATTTTTCCAAAATTTTAACAGCTGAAGTCGGACCTGTTGACTGATTGGACGATGTGATTCCGCCGATAGCCTCAAAATAATTGTTAAACAATTCGGCAACTTTATTGGAATTGTCGTACTGATAATTGTTTACATTCAAGGAGACGCTGGAGGCCACCGACATCTGTTGCGAGGTCTCTGACTTAATAACATCCCAAAAAGCCTTAATTTTATTTGTAGAGTTTTTAATAACACCCTCCAAATACATTTGTTTAGCCATTCAAAACACATTTTTATAAGTCTTCTTGTATGTTTTGACATATTTATTTTAACTTGGCATCATTACTATTTAATAAGTTCTCATGTAGGATTAGCATTCGTTGCTTGGATATTTTTATACCCTTTGTTGCCCAGTCATTGAAATTCTTTATGGTCTTATTTTTTATCTGCTTTACGGGCATTATATTATATGATATATAATACCACAATCATTGCGAAATTCCAAAGAATAAAAAGCCATCCATGTCTAATAGTATAAGATCATTACATTTTCGAAACAGGGTGACCTCCGAGACACAAGATTGATGAAAGAGTGCCAGGCCCGGACACCAAAGGTTGTGGACGGTCGAAATACACCAAAAAAAGATGGTTACATGAGGACTTTTGAGGATCGGTGGTGCAAGACAACGTTTCGGCCAACGACAACGCAGCAGCGAGACAAGGGGCGAAGAGGGGGAAGGCGCGTTGACTGTAGTAGGCGGGGTTCAGACTAACATATCCAAACGCCGAGAAAGCATAAGCAAAAACTATATTGCTGCTTCAATAGTGCCGCAGAAAGTGAATTAACAACAGCGATTGTATGGAATGAAGTCATCTCCTTTGTTACAATAGTTAATGATTTATTAATGACATCACCGCATCGCCCTCATTCATCATGGTTGTGTTATGTGGAGCAATATTTCATCGGTGCAAGGTGAGGAAATACTCACCCTCCACAGGCACTAACTTGAACTTGGAAAAGCGGTCAAGGCGTAGGTATAGAGATTGGAGATTGAGCCGTAGATTTCGGAGCCGAATAAAAGCCGCTAACCCTTCGGAAGGTCGACCGCCTCTCATTAGCCAGGCTTTACTGTGTTAATCACAATCATGCGATCGTAATTTGTCAAAACACATTCGCCCTATTGCCTCTGACTCATCGGCATCGGAGTATGTACAGTCTTAGCAAAATACGCTGACGCACGTCTTGTCATTAGGCGCAAGTAACATTGCTGCGAAGTGATTTTTTTACTTTCCCGGACCACTAACCGACGAGGAAGGAAAGTATTGTGAAGATGCACATTTTGTTTTTCGAGGTAAAGACGGAAATATTGATTTTGAGCCCCCCTGAGATGATCGAGGCCATTTCCAGGTTGAAGTCTGTCTGTGTGTGTCTCTGAATGCATGTCTGAAATTTGGCATGATGCATCATTTGGTAATGGCAAGAGTTGAAAAAGTTGTGGTTCAAATCGGTCCACCACGGGACGCACTAGTCAAATTTCAATTTCAAAATATTGGACTTAGAGACATCAAATTTGGTACACAGATGCCTTATTGAGCCCAACCCACATGGTAATATACGCTACTCTAATATTGTTATCCAAGCTACACAGTTTTTTTTAATTCCGCCATACATTTTAAACAAATATTAACGCCATCCGTCGGCGCTTGGCCCGACCCCGCCGATAGCCGAGAACGAACCCTATCGCCCGAGTCAATTGTAACGGAGCCCAACCGGGTTTGTCCGCCGTCCGAGAGAGGGCGATCATCGATTTTACTTATGACGTATCCAGATGAAATCAGTCCTTGGATACTTGCCAAGAAAGTCTTGGGTGACACAACCGATTTTTTAATTTAACAACTGTGTTATTTATTGATGTTTCAAATGTTCCCAATATCTGTTACAACGGCCCCAAGCGAGAGCCGATTAAAACATTTCTCTGGGTCTCATTATTATACGAACATTCCTTAAAAATCATTACGTCGACATACTCGTACAATAAAAGGATCGACATGCAATGAAAGAATGCCATGTAAAAACTCCTGCATGTCTCTTTATACAGGTAGAATGTCTGGTAGACAGTTTATTGTCCATATAAGGTTATATGCCTAATTAAAAATAAAAAAGTTATTTGAAGAATCCGCGGCGTCGCGTGACACGTGACTAAAAAGATGACTGATGAACTATTAAATTAAATGTGGTCAGAATGAAGTGGCGGTTGATTTATTATAGTTACGGTCATCATTTTATTACGCATAAAAATGGACTAGTTTAAAAATTACGCCCAACACTAAAAGGAATGTCTAAAATAATTAATTATGATATTTTGATTACCGTGAAACGAAGAGAGAGGTTAAAAGCAGCGCCTCTCCCTTATAATAAAATAAATCAGGTTAGGCTGGTTTCTAAAGTTATGAAGTTACACTAGACAACACATTTAAACTTTTTCTGCATCTGGTTTGGAAATAGGTGAATTGACCTAATTTTGGGGAGCTAAATTCACGGGTAAAATCAGTTTTTGTCTATCACGTCGTATTTCCGGGTGACAATATTATCGTAATCTGCTTTATGATAGAGATAAATTGAATGCAAAGCTTCACGATTCGAATTTTGATGGTTTAAGGCAGTGGCGGATCTAGGATTTATATTTGGGGGAGGGGGGAGGGGGGCAGGGTCGGTCTCGCTAATAGCTATATCAGTAAATAACAATAATTCCAGAACATTCGTAAAAACCTGTAGTGCAACTACATTAAGAAATTAGGTATACCTACTAAATTAGACTGAACTAAAAGATTTTTAATATACAGTTCAGTAACGAATCTGAAAGTTTTGTTTATTTATGTTTTGGGGGGGGCTTCAGCCCCTTAGCCGCCCCCCCCCCCCTGGATCCGCCACTGGTTTAAGGTAATATTCAGAGAATGATGATGGTTATTCTATTTTACTAAAGGAAATGCAGAGCGAGCAACATCTACGTCCTCCGAGCTTAAGACAAGATCAAGAATACAATCATTATTATTAGTAATTCCGTTATACTGTCATAGGCCCAAAGGCTATATGTTATTAATAAACAAAATTCCCACTGGATTTAGTAAGAAAAACTCTAGACTAGGCTTCCATCTGACATCAAGCAAATTATAATATCGAAGTAATGTTATCGAACGAAGAAGGAACATGTCATCTGGAAATTTATTCGTAAAATTTAACATGACACTCTATGAAGGTACTGAGAGGTTTAAATTGATATGAGCCAGACCAGGGAACGTAAACGCAGCAAATGTTCCAATTCTTAGTAGCACATGATTATATAGGTTGTACGATTGCTCATTGCCATAGTGCGTTTTGGCAACCCATCTGCACCGGCGAAAGTAATAGAAATGTCTATAATGACATTGATAATGAATGTTTTTTTTAATAAAGCACTGGTTGTTTTTTAAACCCATTATTTAAAAACTGATAACAATGATAGCATTAAATTAATAGTGTCATCTGTTTCATTTTTATATGGCCTTATTAAATCACATAAATAATACGGAGAGATTAGATTGCCATCTATTAGTCTATTTAAACTAAGACCCTAATTATTATGTATCGAAACCTGTATACCAAATTAAATTTGATATTGGTATGTAAATAATATTAAAATAATAATAGCTATGATTTAAAAATTTGCTCCTTATTATACTATTATTTTATTTTCTGATAGGATACTGTAACGGTGTGATTAAAACACTATATATTGGGCTACTGAACATAAGAGAAGAATAATTAATGTTTGGAACTATGTGTGCCAAAGCACCATTAGTGCCATGGCACTAGGAGTGCTATGCTTACTACTGCCCTAGACATATTGTCTTGTCTGGGTCGGGGTGGTAGGTACTTCATTTATTACTAAACTTAAATTACAATTACAACAAAATAAAATTAATAATAATTAAAAATTAAATAAGAATTAAAATTAAATTAGATAAGAAAAGTTATCGAAATATTTTGGTATGGGCTTGGTAAACTTTGTAATTTTAAAGGTTTGTGATATGAATATTATGAGACGGTTTTCATCAACTGCTCACATTCCTCACTCGTTTTATTATGAAGCCACTGTGTTACTAATCCCTTAAATAGAGGTTAAGCTAAGTCTATGTCCTGTATGTCAGAAGTTTGATAAGTAAAATATTTCTTCGTAGACCTCTCGGAATTATAATCGTGTATTTATTTCAGATCAAACAAAATAAGAAATTGAGGTAGTATAGTGGCGGTTAAATGCGATCTAACTTGTCGTCTTCCACAAAGTGTGCACTGCACATTATAGATTCTATTCTCGATTTATTTCATATGATATAATTCAACTATGGCTAAACTGGAAAAAATAATTATATTTTAATTAAACATAAAGCGATAAATTGGTTCAGCCCAATATTCTGCAACCAGAGGCCTGTCACACATCTAACTAGGCTTACGTCTGTACGATTTACCGCGTAATTTGGATCGCGAGCTGACGTATAAAACATATATTAACACACATAGTAAGATCCTAGCTGCCAAAACGTAGTACGGCATTGAGCAATCTAATGCCCTATATAACCAATGGTAGCACGAAGAGAGGGGGCTGGTACCATCGAGACACTCAGCCGTACAATCATTTCGGCATTATGGCGAGTTTGAAATTTAACGTTTAACCTTTTGAGGACCATAAGCTTTGCGGTAGAGTATAGAAGTTTTTGATACATAAAACTGTTAAAGGGCGATGTAAAATAACATGTATGTCAAGTTTTGTGGAAATTAGGTCAATGTATTTTGTATAAATTGATCGGATATAAGTGTCCCTGTGGTCCATAAAGATGCAAAGTTGAAAATTTTCCAAAAGTTGATTATTTTATTATTTTACTTAAAAAAGCATACGTACTAAAAGAAAAAAATCTAATTGAAAAAGTCGGCGTAAATATTTTATTTCTTTATTTAAAATCACCAGAGTTCGTGGGTCATTTGCGATATTAAAAATAAATATGGTATATTTTTAAACCATATTTTTTTTACTAATATTAAGATTCTGATGTCTCAATAACATGTAGAAATATAATTAATAAATTATTCGTATTCGATAATTTATAAAATGATTTTGAAGTTATGGGACACATAATCATTCCTCCTCTCCTTTGCTCTGTTCCTGCGAGATAACGGTCTATGCGTCATAAATCATTGAATTCCCAAGAAATTTACAAGATATCAAATTATGGTTTTGATAATCTGTTATTATAATTGAGAAATATCCAGTATATGCAGAATGAATTGAAAATAATTGGAAAGGAGGATTCTCTGTCTACGGCGGAAGATCGGATATACAAAAGAACCGCCTGTCTACTCGGCTACGGCTCTGAGGGGCGAGCGATGAAATAAGAAATAAGAAATAAGAAAAATTTATTTTCATAAACCCGATCTGGGTATAGAAATTACATATAAAAAAATGGTATTTCTACAAATAAAATTACATTTCAGATTATAAAAAGTCTATAAAAAACTAATATCGAAAAAAAAACATAGAAATTCAAAAATAACAAAGACATAAAAACTAGAAAAATAAAAATAAACAGAAATAATGAAAAACATAGAGAATCAGCAATTCAATAACGAAAATATATGAAAACTAGAAAAATAGAAAGCATCCAAAGAGTTCTACATAGACTACATTTAATAAGGATCAAACTATCAATCAACAATCAAGAAATAGAAAAATGCATCGACTCTTCAAAGAACAAAAATCAACTGGTCTCGATGATATACCTGTTAGCGTAAATAAAATCCATAAACATGTACTGGCACCTTGTCTAACATATCTTTACAATTTAAGCTTTTCAGAGGGAATATTTCCAGATTGTCATAAAGTAGCCAAGATTACACCGATATATAAAAATGGGTCCGATATATAAAAAGATGATACCGACCCGATATATAAAAAGATGGGTCCTTCCGGGAGCACCCAGGTTTTAGTAATCAGCTCCTCATAATGGAATGACGTGTCGGTGCGGTGAAGTGGTGGAGCCAAAAGAAGAAGCTGGCTCCTCGGAATTGAATAACTAGCCTACGCGATATTCGTCGGATTTAACTTCGGAGCTTTTTGCATTCGAAATCTTTGCTAATGAAATATATTCTGGAATGGGCTCCAACTAGTAGTCGAATGACCTATCGGGGTTACACGGTGGTTCTCAAACTTATTTTGTCTACTGCCGACTTAAAAAATCAATTATTTATCAGCGTACCCCAACTTTTTTTTTTACTTTACAACATCTTAAAAACCACAATGGCATTCAGTACTTTAATTCTAAAAGAGGATTTTTTTACCAGTGGGAGCAATTAAAACGCAACTTTATAGTATTAAGAACGTATTTTATTCAAATTGAAACAAACATAATAAATTTTAATTTTAAAACTAACCTAATGTGAAGGATGAATCTGATGTTTGTTAACAAGTTTGTTGATATCAGGTTCGAATTTACTCAAAAACAGCCGCAAGTCGCCGCGTTCGGTAACATGCAAACGATTTATCTTTTCAGTAAGCAGCGTAGCCACAGCACTAAATGCACGTTCACACAAATATGACGATGGGAATGCTATCAAAAATCGTTGAACGATCAATCACAATCCAGGGTATAATTTCGGAATTTGCTTTTGTAGCCAAAATTCTTGGTAGTCATTTTTGAATATGATTTTTATTTCCTCGTTCGTGGTCAGTTCTATAAGTTTTTCTTCCAGATGGGAATTTTAAAATATTAAGTAGATGAAATTACAATTCAGCCATAGCCCTCCTAAACCACATCAACACCCCCCATTTTTTTCTGGGCTCCTTACCGCCCCCCTCAAGGCCACCAGCGCCCATAAGGGGGCGTTATCGCCCACTTTTGAGAACCACTGGGTTACAGTAATGCCATGATGATTTGAAAGATGAAATAAACAACAAGAATAAAGAGTATTAGCTGATAGACAAGAAATAAGAGGTTAGCTGATAGACATTGCCGCAAGGCAATAAGCTCGCCTTTTTTAAAATTTAAAATAAAGAGTTTTTATTATTATTTTTAGTATTTATTTCCATTATTACCATTACAATTGCGTAGGAACGACCAAGTATATTAAATTATTCCTAAATTAGTTACTCAATTAAACAAAGAATGATTACATAGTAAATTATTCCTATTACCAAAAAAAGACTGCAATATAACAATAAAAAAAATATATATAGTGCATTAAATGACATTGGCAGGTACGATGCTGTTTCCAAAGTATTTTAAAATGTATTTATGCACATACATGCAGATACGCCCTTATGGATATCTTAAAAATATCAATATTTTTATTCGCTTTTAATTGATCAGGCAATTTATTAAAAAGTTTAAGTCCTATATTTTTAAGTACTACTTTTACTTTTTTTGTACTTTTTTTGACTAGATATTTTCATATAAATCCTTTATTACTTAACATATATTAAATATTAATGACTGTTTCTTTCTTTTCTCACATATAATTTTATTTATATTATTTAATCGAATGTTATATTATTGCCGATTATATAATGGAATTGCAATTTATTTATTTTAATATCTTTTAATATTTTTTATTATTATTATTATTTTTTTTCTTCTCTTTTTTTGAAGACCAAATTTTAGGGCAATTTAGTGTTATTAGCTTTTTACTAAAACTTGTACATCTGTAAGCAATCAAGCAAACTTGATTGTAATATTAGAGTCGTGTCCACCCTAGAACGGGCTAGTCCCAGTTGGGTGACAGAATCAAATAAGCAAAAGGTTAAGGTTTTGCCATTCGGTTCCTGTTAGTTTTATAGTAAATTAAATAAATAAATATATAGAGACTAGTCTCCTGGAACTTGGAGGTACGTGGAATGATCGGTTGGAGGTAATAGGTTTTATTCCTGGTGTCATGCCGATGTACTTTCTCGTGGGATATTGCCGAGCTCTTATTGTAATAAGATTCGAAAAAGTTTCTTGAACAAAAATTGCATATACGGTCAATATTCTTAGTTTGATGAAGATGCACCGATGCACATAATGACACAATAAGTATGAATTACCCTGATTACTGAATAACCTGTAAACATCGATATTATCGACGCCTGTAAACTACTACGCAACGCACGGAATAGATTCTGATTGACGTACCTAAGTAACAGCCCTGCAATCGCCGACAGGTCGTTCGTCGTCGTTCGAGGGAATGAGTAATTCGAGCGGACTTGCAAGTCATTACGTCCCTAATATCCTGCGGTCAAGAGCTAGGTGACTCAGCGGGTGCCAAATCCACCTACCCCTTTCAGTTCGATAACAAAAATATAAGCAAATACGGAGGTTTTATTCATGATAGCATACGACGAGCGAATTTTGATTGTTTCTCCGACTTTGGCGTGAAATCACAGAGCCTCATTACGAAAACAGCGAATCACGCAATGTCGCGATAGCGATCAACTCTCTTGGATGATCATGAATCATACAGTGTTATTTACATGAGTGGCGTCAGCCTTGAGTAATAATTTGCCACCCCCCCTACTTTAAATAAAATTAAACTTTAAACTAGTATATATATTAAAAAGAATAAATAACACGGTTGCCGTTAATGGACTATTGAATTTATAATTATTTTTATTAAGGCTTTTAATGAAATATTTGTTATATATGTATTTCTCCATATATGGTATATATCATATTTATATGTGTTTGTATCTAATATATAAAAATTTATTATTATTTTATATAACTTAGTAGGTTGTCATACATTTTAATTTAGTTTGTTTAATTTTATTGATGTTTTTTAATTTTAGCTTTAATTATTAAATTGTATTCAAGTATTAGATAAGACTTGCCCTCTCGTCTCAAAATAAGTTACCGATGTTAGTACCACCTCAACACAGGTTCATACCTAGTGAGGTGGTAAACCGATATGTCAAAAGATGAATTTCCTTTCTAAGCTAGGTATAATATGTACACTTATTATAAAATGTTCTTGTGTTAGGATAAGGATTTTCTTTTTGTAAATTGTAACTTGAATTATGGAAATAAATAAATAAATATAGATGTATATTTCCGGAATGTACTCAATCAGATCTTTTATTCGACACTAAACACGATACATTTATGTTAATTTTATGACATTTGGACATTTCGCCAATTCAGATAAAAAAATCGATGACCGTACGATGATCTCACGGCGTACGAACCCGGTTGGGTTCCGATCAATCTGTTGGTCCTTTGCTGAGAAACTGAACGCGCCGCCCGAGGCATAATTATTTGAATAAAATGTATGGCGGAATTTAAATATTATTAGTGTAGCTTGTATATGAGATATTGTAACCTTCTTTCACAATGTGATTTTGGCCCAACAAGGCATCTGTGTACCAAATTTCCAGTCTATATGTTCAATATTTCGAGGACTGATTTCAACAACAATCTTTTGAACTCTTGCCACGACCAAATGCTGCCTACATACTAAATTACAGCTCAATCGGTAAAAGCGTTTGGGCGCTATCGTGGAGGTATACATGCAGACACAGACAGGCAGACAGATAGACAGTCAGACGGACTTCAGACTGGAAATGGTCTTAACCGTCTCAGGGGGGCTTAAAATGAATATTTTCGTCCTTATATTGAAAAATCTTTTAGCGCGTGCACATTACTTTTTCTACTGGTCAGTTGGTGGGCCGGGAAAGTAAAAATTATACATATAGACAGCCTGTTGTATATCGCCGAAGGTATTTTTCTGGAGGGCAATTTTACCTAACAAAATGGAATGAGATACCAAAATATAAATTATATTTTCGTTCATGTATCTGCCACATATTGCTTATTAATTTATTTATTTTATCCATAATTCAATATACAAAGTACAAAAAAAAATCCTATCCTGATACAAAATATTTTTTATTTAGTATACATATTTATACACCTAGATCGAAAAGGAGATTTATCTCTTTGACAATTATAATGGTTTACGACCTCACTAGGAATGAACCTATGTTGAGGTGGTAATAATGTTGTTTATTAATTCCTGTCGAGAGGGAAAGTCTTATTCTGTTACGAGAATATATATAAAAAATGCTCACAATATACTTACGTACAGTTATTATATACTAAGTATAAAAATTATAGTTAACTAAAATTATAGTTAAACTAATATTTTTTAACAAGTCGTATAATGAATGATCAATGTAAAGAGTTTATGCTAAAAATAATCATATAAATCTGGTTCATACAAGGTATTCCTGCTTGATACAAGGTATTTCCCATTTTATTTGGTCTTGATGAAGAGAAATAAAATGCGTCCCTGTTCAAGGTATTCGCTACATAATAAGTGCGATAATTTATTAGTATTTGATTTTGAAACTCTTTGTTCTCTGCTCCGCGATTAAACAGATTTTTTGTTGGCCAAAAATAATCCCTATTTTCAGGATAGATTTTCGAATTCTTGTTTTTATACTCAGCATTTTAATTTTAATTTTTTTACCTCGTAAACTACTAAAGTTATCAAGAAATAACATAAAACAAAGCTGGAGGAATTGTTTTCAGGATTCTAAGACACGTTCGTTTTCTATTTTAGCATTGATAAAGACAAAGTTATGAGGTATTACATTTTCAGTATATAATTAATTCAAAACCCACTGAAGACCTCGAAAAGTGACGTAAGCAAGAGTTGTAGGCAATCTTCTCAGAAAAGAGTGAAGTTTCGGACATGGTTTGTGCTACACCTCAGTTCGTGAAAAAAACGGGGAAATCTTAAACGTTTAGAGGGCTAATAAGTGAGACTAATGGGCGGTAGATGTTGACCTGTTGTCACCTAACGTAGGTTAAAACGCAACTGTCAGGTTCTCGCGTCACAAGACACAGCTGACGGCTGGCAGTCAGCTTACTCATAATGACAAAATGGTTACGACTTCTATGTGTGTGTGAAACTTGTACTGGAACCAAAAGGCCTTTATAAGAGTACAAAACTCAGAAATCGAACAAGTTCGACAGAGATGCATTCTGTCGCCTTTACTCTTCAACCTGTACTCTGAAGCCAAAATAACAGAAGCTTTAGAAGGCCTGGAGATTGGTGTCAAAATAAATGGTAAAGTTATTAACAACCTAAAATACGCAGACGACACCGTTCTGATAGCCTCAACAGAACAAGACTTACAACTCATATTAGACAGAGTACATGAACGCAATCAGAAAGCAGGGCTAAACATGAATGTCTCGAAGACCAATTTTTTTGTCGTATTAAGAACAAAGACCTAAACCTCGGAATCAAACTGTCAGATTCGGATTTAGAGCGAGTCCGGCAGTATAAATACCTCGGTGTGCGGGTAAATGAAGAATGGAACAGCGAACAAGAAATTCGTACAGGGATTAAAATCGCCCGAGCATCCTTTAAGAAAATGGAAAAGGTAATATGCGGCCGGAAGCTTGACATCAAGCTCCGAATACGAATACTCCATTGCTATGTGTGGCCTGTGGTGTTTAATGGTAGCGAAGCTTGGACCCTGAAAGCTGACACCCAGAAGCGTTTTGAAGCATTTGAGATGTGGTGCTACCGGAGAATGCTCCGCATTAGCTGGATCTAGAAAGTTCCCAATGTTAGAGTACTCCAACTTGTCGGAAGAGATCACGAACTTTTACCCATAATAAAGCAAAGGAAAGTGGCGTACCTGGGCCACGTGCGAGACATGAGCGATACCAACTGCTTCAGCTCATAATTATGGGGAAAGTTTGCGGTAACCGACGGGCTGGAAGAAGAAAAAAGTCTTGGCTCTGCAACATCCGAGAGTAGACAAACGTC
The DNA here is from genome assembly GCA_944548615.1 of Micropterix aruncella. NCBI lineage: Eukaryota > Metazoa > Arthropoda > Insecta > Lepidoptera > Micropterigidae > Micropterix > Micropterix aruncella. Next base: position 5,849,062 of record OX155953.1, on the reverse strand, counting down.
TCAAGCGTAGAAGAACTATTTCGCTTGGCCCAAGACAGTGAAAAATTCACAGAGCTGACAGCCAACCTCCTCTAGGAAAGGTACTATAAGAAGAAGAAGAAGCGATACATCTACAGCACGTTGAGCCGATTTAATCGCGGTATCGCAACGCCGACACTTTTATCCTTCGTCCGAGCAATTCGAGACATTTTTATTTCCTTCTGAGCGGCAGGCCACTAAAAGTGTTTCGTGCGGTGCAAGACAGCGTGGAACACACAAAGGGTGGTGGGAAAGTGGGTGGCAGCCCGGGCATTGCAATTTATGCACTAACCCCGCGAGTCACACCGTACTAATTGTACCTCTCGGGCGAATGCCTCGATCCATCGTCTGATAACAAGGAAGTCGTAGGCTTGGCCTAATGAGAAATGGACCTTAGTCACACGCGACGTAATTATATTGGCATCGATCGAGAATAAAACCGAATGGTAAATCACTGGTATACAGTGGACAAATTCCTTAGAACTCTGCGGTATAGAAATCTCGAGCCAGTGCACTAAGTGAATGACAGATGCGATCTTCTAGATATGATGACATTTAACAGTCTGTAATAATGGCTTCGCTTCCGAGTTGTGCGGGAAACTTCCCGTCTAAAACCTCTTTTCCGCTTGACTAAGCCGGACACCAAATCTGGGTTTCGATTACCAAACATCAGGATGTTCGACACATATTACAAATGATGCTCATGGACACATTCGTTCGAGCGCCGTTCGAGCGCCCCATGAATGCGATGATAATAATAATAATAATAGACACTCACATGTTACTGAATGAGCCCAAGGATCGTGTTTCGAAATGCTTGCTATTACATTAGATGAATAGATGTCCCTCACTTTTGACGAGGACATTGTAGGTTTACGTTCCCTTTATCGCCGGCGAACGATCGCCCTATATCCTAGGGCGTATAGTTTCTTAAATTGTGCGAACGGATGGAAGGACAGACTAGTCATATGTAAGACTTAAAAACAATACAAAGTTCGTTCTTCACCATGTTCGTTCAGAATTTCCTTGTATGGTTCATTAATTAAGTGTGATAAGTGCGTTAATATGCAGAATGTACAGTCTTTGGACACTCAATTCTAAATAATATTGATAGCTTTGCGTGGCACCGGGGCGTTATTTCCATCCCAGTGCAGTTTTTGTTCCCGATTAGCCCAATATGGGCGCTTAGAAGAATCCGAATACGGGACGAATATTATTTTAATATAAAGTAATAATTTGTAGTTTATTTATGGGAATATCTTACTAATGTCTATTTACTATTTAAAAGATACATTTCACAAAACTAATAGTATTAAACCTTCAGATTACAAGTGTGTCAGTTTAGACTCTTGATTTTCGACCGTTCTTTAATTAGCCCTGAACAAGCTCTGTATCCGCCATGACAGCACAAAAACGAAATCTTTGCAACATTTTTGGTTACTGATAAATTCTATATGAGGAAGTTCCACTTAGGTCCAATTAAAGGGAATATCAAAAGATTAGTTGAATATTAGGCTATATTTTAGTGTACATTTAGACCCTGAATTAGGAATCAAAAGAAACGGAATACGGGCCAATATGGTCTGGTTAGGACTATCTGTAATTACTGCTGTTATTTTTTATCATCTGACTACTTATTTTAATTTCCGATGATGTTTATTAAAACTATTGTTTATTGTTTATTAAACATCGATTTTATATTATTTATATTTTCATGACATTCATTAGCTTTTTAATATAGATTTTAGAAATGCGTTATTACGTATTACCTTACTCAATTTTTTAGCAATTATGATAATTTTAATACTTTCTATTTGTACATCATTTAAAATTAATATCCGCATTAGAACAGGCTATACCTAATTAGGTGACATTAAAAGAGGATTACTGGCAACAGTTTTTGGCATATCATGTTATTAGTTTTTTATACTGGAGTTTTGTCTATGCCATTTTAATTGTAGATGGTGTCCATTTTTCTGTAGACTATTGAAAAATACAAATAAAATTAAATTAAAACGCAAGAATTTTCCGAATAACAAATTTACATAGGGATATTGCCCACGAGTTCGACTTTGTAGAAGCGTCCGATTTCCATCCCCGATAAAAAAGTCTGAAGCCCCTAATTCACGTGGGCAGTAGCGGCTTTGAGTCATCATTTTGACCGCGACTATGATTTAAGGAATGACGGGGCCTTGATTTCGTTGTAATTTTGAATTGCCTTCGACCCTATTTAATGCCCCACTCGCACGCCATCATGCAAAAGTTATACGAACAATAATATTACATAGCGGAAGTATCGTCGTAGCGTAGTAGGTCCATTCTGCTCGTTTATGGAATCATCTACCACACTGTCAGGCATGCACCTACTTTGCTCACTTCTTTCACACAGACACTAACCAAATATTCCACCTTATTCTCTCCTTTATCATTCCCAGCGCTAAAATAGTAAACATGGTATATTGTAACCCTAACATAACTTATTGCCATATATTTGTATTAGTTTATGTTAAATTTAACTTCGTTACTTCTATGTGTACTATACGATGACAATTTTTAATTAGGTTATCAAATCGTCGACTGTAAAATATCGCTGTTGCTGTAATAGAAGCGATAGCATCATAGCGATGTAATAAAAATTATGACAACTTATGATGACGTTAAATTAAACGTAACATTTATATAACATAACGTAACATAAATATAACAACAACAAATCAACATAACATGACGTCATAAGTGACGTTACTAAGGGTTGGCTTAATTGGTTAAACATAAAACGAAATTTACTGTGTTGCGTGAAGTTCAAAAACATATAACATGATTACTAATGGAAAATACATCAATCATCTAATTTTGGATAGTAATTTATTAGAGGATGTAGAGTATGGAGAGGATGGCAGGTCAGAGTTTATTTCTCAATCTCCTCTACTCGGCGATTATTTTTAGTTGGTGCTTTTATATTATTAGTGGCTCGAACGCTTCGCGTTATGCCTTTGCGATAAAGCCTTTCGTGAGCCGAAAATACTCTAATCCAATCACTTGAATTGCAGCGGGCATGAGACACGATAAAACGGGGAGTGCCGCTAATGCATGCAAAAATGGGGTCAAATCCCGTGAAAAATTGCCTTCAAATTATCCATTAGAATGATGAAAGCACCTCCATGATTCTGCTGGATAGGTTAGATAAAGTAATGAAGGCACGGCAATTTTGGAATGGCGTGCTGGATTTGGGATCGGTTTAGCTCGATGCGTATAGTGAATATTTTAGGTACTATATATATTTATATAAATTTATTTATATACGTACTAGAAAATACGCCAGTTCATAACGGTCTGATTGCTATTATTGAAGCTAGATTTTGATTAAGGTTTAGTATTTGAAGTGAATTATGCGAAAAATCGTTCGCTCGGTACTAAAATCGCCCGTGACAATATAATGTCTGTTTCTTAATCGCACCTGTATTCAGGTACATGAATTGTCGGGACAACTTGGCCCTGACGCTATTAAAATACGCGTCTAAGCGACGAAGCCTTTGTCCGGGTTTGTAGGATGATTGTCGACGCTACTGATCAGGTAACCGTGTCAGCGCAGCGCGTTGCGGTCGACTGGAGACTGACTGTAAGATATCACTATGGCTGACTGTAAGATATCGCTAGAGCGATAAGTCCGCCATTTGGGCATACATTGTCTTTTTTATAAAACCAGTGTAATATTCATTACGTTATATTTTTATAGCACAATAAAGTTATTCTATTCTATTCTATTCTACTGTATGGCTGCTTGACTGTTTCGTGGCGCGTTGTATTTTAAATTTGTAAATTTTAAACTGTAAACGGCGAACGGAGAAACGGAAGTGGTGATTTCACAAGGAGAGTGCAAAGCTGGCAGGCTCAAGAGTTGGCGACGGCACTTGGTACCATGCTAGCAATATGCTAGATACAGACATTATGAGATGGCCAACCAGGGGATAATTTGTAAATGTCTACATTGAGCCATCGCAGGGTCTATAGCTACCCTGCCTCGTTGCCCGTCTTGTCTTCCACAAAGACCGCGATTAACCTTTAGAAAGCCAACCATTGGAATGAAACTCACGACGGAATGTTTTCAACCCTGAAAATTTGTCTGTAGGGGGCGTTAGTTTCGTTTACTAATATATAACGGTGGCTTATTCAATGAAGGCGACCATGTTATTGCATATGATTGCGTAATTGGATAAATACGGGAATCGGCAGCCTGCGAATTGTCACAACAGGAAAAACCCCGATCGGTGGTATTGGCATTCCAGCGGTTAAGCAGCAGCTGTTCGACAGGTGTTGCAGAGTGGTCAGTGGTTAATGTGGTCTGTGTGTGCGTTGCGTTCATGGTGCGATCGCGTGCTGGTGGCCGCGCCCGGTCGCGCCGTCGCACGAGTCAAAGTCGCGTTACTTCTGGCGAGCGGAGTCGCTCGTTACCCCGCATTGCTCGGAGATTCCTTCGTCAGATTAGCGCCCCGAGCCGCTTTCGGATTGGGGTGAAGGTCTGCGCCCCTCAAGGTTACGTCGGCGGAGACTCGCCTGACCGACTGACCGCAACGATTACCGCAAACGCAGCACTCGACACCCCCGTCTGACCTGCACACGCCCGAAATCGCCATATCCCTTGCGAAATTTGAGTCCAAAGCTACCAACAACAGACAGATTGTCAAGTCATTCGACCTGAATAAAAAGGTCAAACTAGTTGAATCATTCACAAGTAAAGGTAAGTACTCTTGCGAGACAACAACAGCATGGCAACGACACTGGGCGTAACAACATCAGCTCTTGGCCCTCAGCATCAGGATGACTGGACAACAGTTAGAGACATATGCATTCTCCCTTCAGCGTATTACAAAATAATGTTGTATTACTAGACACCAGAGATGCTGAACTTTTATTTATATGCCTTTCAGCATACACATCCAGACCCCAGTAACCCTGCTCTCTGGGACTATTCAGAGGTTAGGTCATATCCTGTCTGTAGTCAGATTTTTTGTATTCTAACAAATCCGCTACTCCAAAAAGTTATAACGATATTAGATCATTATTTCTCCCAAGGAGAGAACGCAGAGACTTAGAGACGACACAGTCTACTGTCTAACTACGCCAATTAGCCCTTGAGAGTCCAAGGCCTTACCGCAAGGCACGGAAAAGCGAAAACAGCAGGCCGACCTCACGCCCTCACTACCAGATTTGGCCAGATTTCTCCGTTCTCCAGCCTGGTCATGGATTCGAGGTCGCTTGCGCGGTCTCTACCTGACGTAAGCGGTAATATATTTCGAATTCATCGCGAACCGTGGTGGCCATTGTCCGTCAAGTCACTCGGGATCGGGTAGCCATTGGATCGTTTCAAGGATAGATGACGTTATATCAACAAATACTCCCGCTGCATAGAAACATAAGTTTCCAGACCTCCCTGGATGGGCAGCGTGGCTAACAAAGCGGCCAGTGCACCAACCTCCCAGTTGCGACCGAGGAGTTCCCTCCCCCGAATATGCACTTCTGATCACAACCACATCCGACTGCAGGTAACAGTCGTAGGCAGAACTCGCATCGGCCCTGACCGGATAAGTCTCTCTTCGAGGAGGCTACCAATTTTAGGGTACTCAAGCTGAGTACATTTTTTCTGAATACTTTTTGGGATCGAAGAACGAAGAACATCGTGCTTGAAGAACGTATAGCAGTGATATGTGTAGACATCGATATGACGAAAACTGGAGATAAGGTATGATTGAGTGGATGATTGAAAGTGTGTTTTCTTGTACCATTATTGATTTATAAATATATGTTTACATTAGGTACATACATTAAATATTACAAAAAAAAAGTTTGTCACGTATATGGTCACCAACATTCTGGGAAGACATAACACCTGAAGACGAACATATATAAGAAGAAGACATACGAGACAGACGACAGACAAACATAAAAAGACGGACAAATTCCTGTATATACCGAGTGTTCCCATCATTATTGTGCGTACCAAAAGTGCGAAAGTATCACTATTGTGATTATGCGTATCAAAAGTGAAACGATTGCAAAGTGATTGCTCTATAATTCTCTAGTATGCAGCCAACTCTAACGCAGCCGACAGTGGATGCTCTATAATTCTCTAGTACGCAGTCAACTGGAGTTTGGTTCCATAATTTGGAATCCATACTAAGAGGTCCATTCGGAAGCGATATAGTCTGTGCAGAGGAAGTATATGCGTATGGTAACCTATAAAACCGGCCTATCACGCACTCTCTACGATTATGAAGAGCCTTTAAATTATTTTAAGATTTTTACTCTTAGAAAGAGAAGAGAGTGCGGAGGCCTAATGTTTCTGCACAAACTTCTTAACGGCGGGATAGACTCACCAGATTTATTAGAAGCGTTAAATTTCAATGTACCATCCAGGCGACTGAGGCAGCACCTAACAGTTCACCTTCCCACTTCGCAGACAAATCAATCTTTCCACAATCCTATCTCACGTACATGACGGTTATACAGGACTATAACCGATAACATTGATTTCTTTAACCTGGGACCATTAGCAGTTAAGTCCATTATAAATAGCGTATTATGAAACAAATTGATAATTTACCGTATGTTTTTACTATTTTATTACAGACAATATTTGATATATATTTTTTTTATTTAACTTTTTCTCAGAATTTACTATAAACTTATTTCTAAAATTTTTAATTTTTGTTGTGATATTTTTTAAGGATATTAATTTTTGTACTGATACTTTTTTAAATCATGAGATAAACGGGCGCATACGCAATTATTAATTAAGCATGCGGAGTACGCATAAAATATTATACTCTATTTAGTAACAATGTAAAAATATTAGCGATGTCCATGTATTATTAGAGTATTGTTTGCGTACCTATTACACTAAATAAATATATAAAAGACAGATATTAAAAATTGGCCAAAATCGCCACCTCCACTTTCGCTTATCTCAAAAAATTGACGAAACGAATTGTATCTACGACACATGTCACTATAAAATATTATGAAATGATTACTTACATTATTCCTAGCTCCAACATCACCACCCAGGTCGATCATTCTCTCGATGTACGATGTCCTGTTGTCCTTCACTGTATACATCAGCGGTGTCATCCCGGTCGCCTGTCAAATAAAAAATAAAATAATTTGGTTAGCCCTCATAACAGTTGTATAAGCAATGCGTCTGGAGTAAGTAAGCAGGATCTTCATTGTAACATTATACGTAAATACAACAATGAGTGGACTTATTGATATCAAAAGTACAATACAATATCTTACAGCCAGGATTTCAATTCCGGCTTCTGACGTGACAACGTCTTATAAATCGATGGAGCCTGCTGCACGCACGAAAAAACATGACTCATGCGGCGTCACCTCGCTCTGAGGCGTTCCATTTATTATATTTATTATTCAATATAAATGCTGCCATCTACCGGTTGCGACAAGAATTATTTACTAACCTCAGTCTAAAATAGTACGAATGAAAATCACTAGATTGATTTAAATTCTTGACATAATTTTATATGTATTCTTGATATACGGAATGTTATTACTGAACGGACAATTTTCTTGTGGGTACAACGAAGTGCAACGAAGTAAGCAACTTTTATTTTAAAAAAAATAAAAAAGTATGAAAAGCTATCATTACGATTCGCTATCTAGCGGTTGGTAAAATGTCGCTGATATTGTTTATTTACGACGTATTACCTACCACTAGATGGCGCAGCGTGCTCAAACGCTTCTCAAACCATTATTTAACAGTTTGAGATTTCAAACTTTCAAATTAAAAAAAACAATAAACTTTAAACAATGAACAATTATACTGCTATACAATAATACATTTACATGTTGTAGTCAAATCGGTGAGTATAAAAGCATATATTTTTGGGTGTTTGTAATAAACAATATCAGAATCTTAAATGAAACTGCTTCAAATGCAACCATTCCATTAGTATTTTATGACGTTGTCACGTTCAACTATCGTCAGTAAACCGACTTTACAGACAACCGATTTTTTAACATGAAAATAAACCATGACGTGGTACGAAATATAATTATTATTTAATTTAAAAAAGCTTGTAAACGAACCAATACTTCATAAATAGATTTCTTATAATTCACAGAATGCTAAAAAAGTCATGAAAACATAGCTGTCCGATAAGAGATAAAAAGTAACTGTCACGATGTCAATAATATAATTTCTATTAAAAAATATTATAATAAAATTAATATACTAAAATATATCTAATGCTTTTTTAAGTGTCATGAATTAAATCTAATAGTAAAAGTTTGTGTAAGAAAATATTTAAAAAATATGAAATTATAATCTTTTTTAAATAATAATATAATCAAGACTTGCAAATAACCGAATTGATAATAGTCCTAATAGTTGCTAAATGTGATAATTAATATAATTGATATCTTATCAGACAATTTCAGTTTCAATTGGGTAAAACAATTTTAGCTTAGAAATTCCTGTTATAAAATTGCTTATAATGAACTGATTAAATAAAATCCGGCATTTTATTTAATAATATTCTACCCTTGTAATCGACGCTCACAAGAACAGTATTAAGTGTGTTTTTTGGTTTTTAATGTGGTCATGAATGTCCCCCACTACTTTAATATCGTGTTGAATTTTATTTATGGGACATAAACTTCCAGGGTATGAACGCACGGCAGCTTTTATATTTTCAATTCTTTAAAATATATCCTGCAGCTATCCCGAGCTATAATATCCGTGATGATCCTCATGCAGTATTTGTTGATTTTTTTTAATATCCGGCCAAAATCAGTACTTCCTCCATAAGATTTCCTGATTTCCATATTGTTTCTTATTTAAAATATCGAATTTCTGGAGAAATTAACTATTTTTTACCAATTATTTTTTTCGAAAGCTTTAGATATATATTATAGCATACTTAAAAGCACCCAATAAGAGAGTAAGTTATCGAGTCCTTAAGTGTATAATACATTAAACTAAGAGAACATCGACGGCGGATCATCAGGTAAGGATAAGATTTTAAAATGGGATCGCTCATCGGTAAAAACTTATCTGAGAATCCTCAAGTAAGTGAGGTAAGTCGGTAAAGTCTTGGCAAGTCTCCATTGAAGTCTTTGCAAGTCTGCATTGTAAACGAGTGCAGAATTTTCAACCTCAGTATATTATTTGTATATTACCTATTATTTATATTATTTGTATATACCTATAATATCTTTGTATATTACCTATTTGTATGTTTTGTTGTCTGTTTTTCTATAGTTTTTAATAGGAGAGTTATAGGTTTATATTTAGATGGATGTGTAGGATACTTTTCCGCGATTTTCATTTCACCCGGAACAATCCTTCCTTAAATGTTTGGTTTATCAAATATTCTAGTGGAACTACCATTAGGTCTATAGATATTTTAATTAGGCTAATGACAATGTCATCGATTCCAAAACTATTTTTATTTTTTTAAATTTTTCAGGTTAAAGAGAGCTTGTAATTGCGAGGTACACGTAACTCGTTTAGCCGTTGAGCATCCTTTTGCTCTGTCTCTTCTCTTTCCTCTGAGTTTGAATTGGTTGCAGCTGATAGTATATTTATGAAAAACTGGTTGAAATTATCACATAGAAGGGCTTTTATGCGGTCATTGACCATAAATCTTTTATTATTATTGTGCTATTTTTACCTGTTTTATTTGTTACCTTTTCATTATTTTCGACGTGTTTTCTAATATTCAGATTATAACACATTTATCTTTATCTTATTATTACAATTTTTTATTGATTATTTGTTGCATATTCTTTTAGGCTATGATTCCTTTGATTTTTTAAAAATTATTTGTTTTATTTATATTTTTGATTATTTGCGTTTTAGACGTTTATTATTTTGACATATCCAACTCTATTTGCTTTTTTTGATGAACAAAGACTATTGAATTACAGAGCAGAAACTTAGAAGCTCACATATAGCACCGTTCATAAGATGGAGATTGGCAGAAAGAAAAATTAAGGGAGAAAGGAAACATACAAAAGTTGACCAAAAAATCAAATTGCCAGAGAACAGTGACAAACGCTTTCAATTATGTGTAAAGATTAATGACTACAAACGCCCGCATGGCTGCTTCAACACGTAATAAACGTGTTGACATGTGCATGCTTCAGCGCAACGTCCTTTGTTATAAATATAACTTGATTGCCGTAATTTTTTACTCGGCAGCTCGAAAGTGCACGATTTACCTTTACACTCAACTTTTATCAGTGAAGATGATAAATTTATTACGTAAAAATAATAGTGTTGCAAGACAGCTGCCTGATTACTGAGATCCATATAGGTGAGAATTACTTGCGACCTGCGTATCATTACTAATATCTAAAAAGCGCATATCAAGTTTGGTCAGAATGGTTTGTCACTATTATAAAAAGCGCATATCAAGTTTGGTCAGAATACTTCTGAAGAGGCGAAGAAACGGCGCGGATTCAGACAAGGAGTTCAGTTTTAAAAAAGCACTAAATAAATCCGAAAGTCGGGTCAAGGTAAATGGTATATATATCAACAATATAACGTAAGCAGATGATACTGTACTGGTTGGTAACAACATTGAAGAACTCCAGCTCGTCTAATTGACAATGTTACTAGAGTAAGTGCTGAATATAGCTTGATTTCGAACACCATAAAGACCGAGTACATGATAGTCAGTGAAGTACCCATAAACACACCTACAATTACAGATTACGGAATTCGACTACATAAGATTGATAACATAAATTACCTGGGCTGCAATTTGAACGACGCTGAGCAAGGACATAAAAACCAGCATTGAAAAATTTAGAAGCGTATTCTTTAAGATTACAAGGGCGATTACAATTGCGAAATTAACATCAACCTACATCTGAAGATCACACTTCTAAGATGCTACATATTCTCAATATGGGATGGGAAGCTGGATACTTAAAGACACGCTTTAAAGAAAGGGTGCGGTACCTATCTACTCAGTATCTTTATTTTAACCGTACATTAACCGTATTAGACAACGAAATAATGATAGGTATTGTAGCTTATAGCTGTTTCATTTAAGACCGAACCACATAAGGTGAAAAGAAACACCTTGTATCTTTAAAAATGAAATTAGGAAATTTTTGTCCCAGGCCAACTTATATTCAGTCGATGCCTTTCTTATTGAATTACTAATATTATTTCTACATATTAAGCTCTTTTAAAAATTACTTTGTTGTGCATATTTGTACCGCTTACTTATATGTTTAGTTTTACGTGTACCTATATTTAACGTAAATTTTTATCAGTAAATTTATATTGAATTTTATCGTAAATTTTTATTGAAGATGAAAATTTAGGTTCATGATGTAGTTCTTGTTTATTTATTTATTTATTTATTTATTTATTTAACAGGGAAAACATACAGCGCTACAAAAAATATTACAATTACATTAAATACAATATATCTGGCCGATGACATGCTTTCAATAATAGTTTTAGTTAGTTAAGTCTCCAATACGCACAGTGCATACTTTGGGGGTTCGGAGGGGAAAAGGAAAGAAAAAGAAAGGAATGGGTGTCAATAGATTTTACGTAATAATGTGCAGTACAAAAAATAAGAAAAATTTACTCCATCATATAAACCTATCATATAAAGTTAAAGAACAAAGAATGAAAAATCAAATATCTTAAATTAATTGCATTTTCGATTAATTTTAAGTATATGCTCTGCTTATCTTATCTTATTATTGATGATTCGTTTAGTAAGTATTGAGTTTCTAAGTTTAAAAACTTTCATACCATGTACTAAAATATGAATAAATAAACTGAACTGAACCGAAAGCCTGCTTGTACCAATAGGTTGGTTGTAAGATATTTATATGTGGCAATGGGCACGCCTGTTTTTAATGTAATTTCAATGTTCAAATAAAGAGTTCATTATTATTTTTTATTATTTATTCTAAGTGAATGGGTAGCCAAAGCCAAGTGTTCAATATGGTTGCTGGTAAGTGCGATTATATACATAAATTCATTCACATATTAATTCCACCAAGAGACGTTTTCTGTCTTAGATCGGGGCACTTACACACACAAGATTTCTGACTTCTGGAATATTTTAATGATCGCAGTTTTTGCATCCACCTACCTAACAAATGGACGAAATGAAATATTTATCTTAAGCACGAAACTGCACGAATTTTATTGCACGAATGCATCAATCATCTTTAAATTCATAGCAGCGCTATCTATTTACGTTTTTAAAACACGCCAACTTCCCGTATATGCGTTATTTTAAACAAACCTCTATAAGTGACTCGAGCGCCTATAAAATACAGGAAAATTTAAACTACACTCCGAATACTTCCGTGCGTAATCTGCGTAAATCAGAAGTATTTACTCAGAATTTAATTGAAATTTTTCATGGTGTTTGCATGTTAATATTATCTAGCGATTTCTGACTCGAAAATAAATAGTAAAACTTTCCTTTGTTTTCTTTTACTTTTACCTTTACGTGATTTTATTTGTCAGTTTGTAATGTAAACTTGATGTTCAAGAATCAGCCCCTACAGACAGTGATGTTGTAGGGGTATCGACAGTGGTTCAGTCTAATTTACACAAAGATGCACTGTGCCATGTACTGGCACGCGCCTGTTATGCACTCTTCAGGTTATTGTCACTCATTGACAGAGTGGCACCGCGAATATACTAATTTGTGTATGTCCAGGAACTTTTATTGCACGGATTTGAATGGTGGGGTCGACAGACAGACCGCGGTCGCGTTCCATAAAGCAAAACTAGGAAAAGATATACGAGCTAGGCATATTAGCGGTCCCCGCGATGTATAGGATGTTGCTGTAGCAAATTTCTACGTGTCTGCGTTTTCCACGATTATCCGAAAGATCCCCACAGTTAGCTCCGTTCGGTTAGTCATTCTCTCAGAAAATCTGAAAGCTTGGCATATGTCATTGGCCTTAAGATATACAATCGATTAAACGAATTTATAAAATCATCACCAAATGAGGCAATATTTAGGAGGCGTCTCAAAATTTTGTCATCGACCATGTTTTCTACAGCATTGATATTTTTTTAAATGTAAAAAAGTTTCATTATTATGTAATATACCGAATACTACGTTTTGTAAAACATTTTTTACTGTTATTATGTATATAAAATGAACATGTATGATTAATATGAAAATAAACTATGAAATACGAACTATGAACTATGAATTTGTAATACCAAGAATAATAATACACATTCGCATTCGTGACACATAATATCTAATTCATATGAAAAATAACCCTCTACTAGAACTAGAAATAATCCTCTCCTAAAAATAACCCTACTGTATAAAAAAACTATTTATTATAAAACTCACGAAACTACATAGAACATTGAGCTTTAATTTATTGTGGGCGTATACAGCGTGACTGGGTAGGTAGGTAAGGATGAGCTATAGCAACGCGGGTTACTCTGTACCCTAAATTATTTATAGATGTATTATATGTAGATCTAGAAGAGCTCTATAAAGTTGCCTTTGAGGATAAGGCTATATCTACCAAAAACAAAAATAAAAGAAAAATAACAATTTAATGTAAAAAATAATGTTTTTGAATATTAAGCAAGATATTGCGTCTTACTGCAGAGTTAAAAACATGCACTACACAAATAATCATCTTTATACACAATAGTCAAGTTGAAAATCATCTACATTTTTTTAGTTCAGGCCTTCGATGACGCGGAAAATGTTGTTTGCTTATTACGCGGTGACTGGGTAGGTAAAGATGAGCCATTGCAATGCGGTTTACACTGTACCCTTAAACTATTTATACATGTAAATTGGAACTAGAATAGTTCAATAATATTCCCTTTAGGGATATGGATTTATACACGATAAGGCTCTATCTACTGAAAATAAAAGTAATATATAAATAACATCATTTCAAAAATGATTTTGGATATTAGGAGATTGCGTTTTATAGCAAAGTTAAACACAAGCACTACACAAGTAATCATCTTTATTATGCACAATAATCAGTTGAAAATCATGTTTTTTTTAGTTTTCGGCTTTAGATGTCGCAGAATATGTTGTTCATTTTCTTTGAATTATCTAGGGTGTCTAAAAAGGTCCTAACTATTTCGAGAATGTCTCATGCATAGGAATATTTCGAGATGTATCATGCATTTCGAGAGTCTCATGCATACAGAGATGAGATGCATGAGATGCATACAATTCTTTCGCAATGTATTAAGCTCGGGCAGAAAAGACGGCCATAGTCATTATAACTGCCTGGGTGGTGGATATATTGCTTCTGTCTCCATCTAGCGCGTTAGAGTTAGGAAACTAAAAAAAACGACAATGAACAATTTGATTTTTCATTATTTTGATTCAAAATAGTTGGGTCGTTTTAAGATACCCTGTGTTTTTAATTATTAAATTTAATTATCGATGTATATATTTATGAAAAATATACCAAATAATATAAAATCGTAATCGATATATAAGCCTAAGTCTGACGGATAGGGCCCCGAAAGAAGAACACGTTTACATCGTAATCTTTATTGATAGGTTATAAAATCGAGAGCTTTGCAGTGTCAGCCAGCCATGTTGAAAACAGCCGCCATATTTTCGACAATCACGCAACCGCCAACTTTTATGGGAGCGTCATTGTTAATTTGCTGACTATCGGATATTGGGCGGGAAACTGGCAGAGAAGCAAGGTGATACCGACCTCAATTTTCCTGAAAGGTTTATTACTTATTGGGATCGGCGAAACCGGATTAGCCATAATAATATACCTAGGTAATATTTTTAGGTGGGGACTAAAATGATCATCATCTAAAAATACTGCAATAGCTCGAGGTTCCCTATATCAGCTTTGAATCTCCCACCGCCCATATTTCTGGGAGTTTGATGCCTCAGCACAAAGTTCGAAACTACGGGGCGGAGGGTAAGGGGGGGGGGGGGAGGGTAGCCCTATAAAAAGTGACACGTCACTCTCACTCATAATGAAATTCACTCAGTTAAGGTTTGCTCTGCAATGACAGTGAACAAAGCTCTAGGTAGCAGTCGTTGACCTCCGTCATAAATGATTTTGCACGCCCAGCTATATGTAGCATGCTCGCGTGTCAGTTTTAGCAGAAATCTTTAACTTCAGGCTCCTGCTTCCGCGATCAAAAATGTCGATTACAAAGAATCTCATCGATAAGCAGTCGCTGCATTTACACGAATAATTAGTCATATTTTTGAAAGGTGTTGGTAAAATCTTTTGAAAGAATCAGTTTTCAGATTGATACTTTGATGCAGAAATATATATAATAAAAGCTACTCACATGGCAGCGAAGGATTTCCCGGATTGTATTGGAAAATGCTTATATCTAAACGCCATGTATGGATGTGCACAATTTTCAACCGTGCTATTTACGTATAATGGGAGTCTCTTTATCACCGGTGAACGATCACCACTCATCCAACCATCTCAAAAACCAAGATCATCTTTTTTCAAAATAATATCTCTCCAAGAGTTGAATATAAACGAAAAACAATGAATAAAGCACATTGATTAAATCGGCGAATGCCGTTGATAAAATATAGTATGACAGTTCAAAATTCTTAAAATTTTTGAATATATTCTTTTATTTATTATTTTAAAATATATTCTTCGCAGCATCCTTTTATTATATAAAAAAAAATAATAGGATGCTGCGCTCGTTATTAGCTAGTCACTAAAAATAAAAAGGCCTGATATGCTCATTTTTATGGAAGAAAGTACTCAAATCTTCATTCTGGATTAAGAAATGTATACTTCTTGTACTTTATACTCGCACGACAAATAGCTCTCACAAGAACACATGCACACAAAAGCTCTAATTGGGAATTTATACTGAAGTCTAAACGGTATTTACAAGTGGGTTTATAAGAGAATGTTAGCAAAATAGGATACTAATATTGTTTAATTGTTTGGAATAACATCGTTTGAAATAATTCGTTTACAGGATGATGCTTTTGATGTAGAAATAAAAAGTAATAAAAGACGGTAATAAAAGAAATAATAATTGCTACATAACATACTCCCATAAAAACTCTTGTAAATACCATATAGGCTTAAGTATAAATTTCCAATTATAACTTTTATGCGCATGTATTTGCGAAAAAGCTGTTTGTCGAGCAAAATTAGAATGTACAGTATTCCTTTTATGATGGTCATTTATTTCATTGAATTTGCAGTTGTAGGCATCCTAAATCCGGTTGATAGCAGATTTTTTTCTATATTTTGTGTTGCATCTGGGCATATGAAACACACGAGGTCGCCTCGTATGGGGTGATGACATCTAAAGTAACGCTCGATCAAATAACACCGGGGAGTCAAGTTGACCTTTTACTGTTTTATACTTGCTATCATTTTTATTTGTAGCCATTACCTATAATTTCATAAGTACAATACCCTAAAAAGCGCAGTAGGAGTATCAGCATAGAAGTGATTTTCCCTTGAATTCACAATGTTTTGTGTATTTCAATTACAATATTTTCTGTAAATTGTCCGAAATTGATATCTTGGTCACCAACCTTTGTAAAGAAAGCTCACTTTCGGGTGCGGCATTCTTAACTCCACGTCCTACCCTTTCTTGATAGCTAAAACGATCGTGCGCGTTGTTAATGGGTCAGAATATTAGAATCAAAGTGGACCCAGCCTTAATTTACCTGAAAGGTTCGATTATAAGGATATAGGCGAGACCGGATGAAGAGGTAATCATCGTTGTCTGGTCAATCTCCGTCTTCCATTACCTGCCAAATGGGCAAACACTAATTGATTGAATTTTTACAGGGAAATAAACCAAAAAAATAATGTGTACGTCTGCATGTGCCCATAAATACTACCAAAACCAACCTGTTTCTTCTAAAATACTAATTACCACGTGAATAAAGCTTCTAAAATAACCGAAGTGATATTGAATATGAATATACTTTATTTGCACTTGTGAGAGCTTATTGCCCACTTATTGGGTAAACAAAGACTAATAAGAGGCCGTGGCGGCCAAAAGCTATATGAAGCATATTTTTGTGGCCTGGTTGTGAGAACACGAAAAAGAATTTTAATACAATTATGCTGGATTTTAAAAACCCGGTCCTTAAGCTATCATTTCGCCAAAACGAAATTGGTAAATTATTTCCATATTAATTGCAAATTATCTTTATTCTGTTACTATTTTAAAAAAAAATAAAAACGACTGAGATTTGTCTTCAGTTTTTGAAAAACCTAGAGATGATTCTCAATATAAAAAAATACTATTTACACCGGGCGTATGGTCTATTTGCATAGTAGGCACCAAGACAGTCTTTTTATGTATTTTTATTTTTTTATTTTTTTTTCTTCTATTTATTAAAGATAGGTACTTTTGAGTGATATAAATAATAACACAGTGATCTTAGTTATTTAGTTATTGTAATCTAATTTTTACTTTATAAAAAACTATTACTTTGATAATTTATTAATTTTAATTGAAAAGCCAAATCGACTATATTAGACGACGCTCGAAGCCGAAATCGTCAATCGTAATTGGCCACTGCCAACGGTGGGACGTATTCCCTTGTCGCCGCGGTATACCTATACTTCTTTATGTATATATCGAAAGCGCGCGGGCGCGTGGCATTGCAAAAATACCTAAATTTTTCGTCGCGTTCGGATGGGAGCATTAAACAAATAAGTTATTTTGCAATAAAATAGTAGTTAATACAAACTACTATTTTATAACTAAGAATGTCCGAGGAGAGGAAATCGGGAGAGGAGGGATAGAGAAAGGGAAGAACTGGTTACTTCTTAGAAAAGTAATACCTTTTGAGGTGATTTTTGAATGCTTCTAAAGAAGGCGAGTTTCGTGTAGGAAATTTAAATTTAAATATCCCTATTTACTGGGAAATCGTTCCAGACCATGGTCTGTTCCAGGATATTCGTCTTACACCATGGACGCAGAAATAGTAGGTGTAGAAATAGTAGGAGAGTAAAAGAGAGAAGAGAGCAAGTATGTGTATATTTATCCTTTGGCGTTCTGGCAACCTGATATTGCTGTTCTTTACTGCGTAAATTATTTCTTTCCATAGGCATGACCAGGTGTTGGAATAGAGGATAGTACATTATCTGTCGGGGGCACCTTTAAAATACTCGTTGCTCTAGAATCTAGAAGTATCATATTAAGAAACACATGCGCAAGAATTGCAGCTCATTACAAGCATAGCAATAAAGCTATAAATAATAGTTTTATATAATGAGAATGTATTCTTTAAATCTATTTGGTTCATATCTCCTTTCGGTCCCTTTTACATTACTCCAGATACCAGCTCACTATCATCATTGATTATATATGGCAGCATTTTCCAATGTTTTTTCCCTGGCCCGGTAATTTTTATGCTAGTTAGTTAGTTAACGTGGCCGGGCTAGGTTAGGACAGGTCTCTCCAAAAATATGCAGCCTGGGTGTGTTGTTCATCTCTTGTAGGTTCTGGTGTGGGATGGGGGTTGACATCTTCATGCTGCAGCGTTCCCCAGTCGTATGATGGATTCGCTGTGTAACCCCAGCGTACGAGATGGGCTCGGCATCTTGTCACACTGTCCTCTGGCCCGGTGGTAGAAGGATTGGCCGATGAGTTTAGACTGACCGTTTCCAAGGACGCCCGATTGTTCACGGTCGCAGAAAAGATAGTCGAAAATGTGCTCAATTTTCGGGGAGGCTTCTTATGTGTCCAATTCAATATTATATTACGATTTTATTAATAAAAATTCACAATGAATGCTTCTGGGACTTAATTAAATTTTATGCCCTATTTTTTTCATCCTCTGGCGTATAGGTAAATAGGCGAAATAAAACACATTTGAATATCTACAAAGAAGTATAAGATATAATGTATATAATAAATAAGTATAAAAAATAAGTATAAAATAAATCAGTATATAAGTAAATTATAACAATAACGTGATAATTAAATTGTAATTATATTAGTTTACTACTATTAGTGAGAAGTATGACGCTGTTAATTAGACACTTCAATTTTACCGGAAAAGACATTTACTTTACTCTTAGGTATGGTTCAATTTCCAGTCGGCTTCTATATTTATTTTTGAGATACACGATTGTTGAAAATTTTGCTTTACACTTATACATCGTGAAAAAGGGTGTTAGAATTGTTATCGCTTGTTTCGCTAAAGCTGGGTACTCTTGACGACAAGATATCCAGAAATCTATTAATCACATAACAGTTCAATTAACGAGTTGACTGTTTCATCCGATGAACGAAAATGGGGTTTTTATCCAGGCTTGGTTGCCGATAATTGGAAGAAAATATTCCAGTCCTAGCAAATGTTCCTCGATAAGAGCTGAAGTATCGTGCGCCAATGAGATGTGCCACGTCATTTGATCATTTAAGAGTATGATTGGTTTAAACAACAGGAAGACAATGCTGCGACCCGGATTTTTTTCCATTTGAGAAACGCTGATATAGGGTATTAATTTGATCAATGTCATAGTACGTGTTGGCAATCTTTCTGCGCTAGCGACATGCAGGTGGCGCTGGTGGTATTGTCCGGGGAAACTAATATCAATTTATTTGACCAAAATGTATATCCGTCTTCATCTCTTTGCGTCTGCCAGGAAAATATTTGACATCTTCATGTAAATAATATTAAAATAATAAGAGCTATGGTTTAAATACTATTTTGTTATTGTATTAAGTTTTTATTTTGTATTATATTAGGATACCGTTACGGTGTGTTCAGAACGCCTTAAGAGAATATTAAGCTACTGCTAATACGGCTTCTGAACATAACAGAATATTGATAAATGTTTGGAATTATGAGTACCATCTACACATTGCGTTTCATAGTAAAATCCAAGCTGCCAAATCGTACTACGGCATTGAGCAATCTAATACCATATATAATCAATGGTTCTACTATTTGAGGTTTTAAATCCCCTAGAGAGCGACAGCTTTTTAATAGAGTAACATGGGCAGATTTCAGTAACTCACAAAATTTCAGTATCTCACAAAATTAGGAAAAAAATGTAAGAAACGTCGCCACGAGAACGAGTAGGTGTACAAATTTGACAGAAATAGGTCAAGTTTTATGGATCACCTACTTTGGTATGGTTTTCCGTGAATTTGACCTTACAGAAAGATATTATACATTTCGATTGCTATCAAGATCCCGGCGTGTTCGAAATAAAAATGTACATAATTTATTTAACGCTAAGGCGTATTTGCCTGAAATTTGCGAAAGCCGTATTTATTTTCATATTTTAACGAATTTACTAAGCCTAAACTTAGTAGCCTAGACAATTTATACACCTGAATTTGGAAAGCCCGTGAAATTCAATTTTTTTAATGCTTTTAGAACATGTGTCAATAATAAGAGACAAAGTTTACAGCTTCGAAAAATCTGTGCGAGCTTCGCAATGCTCAAAAAGCAAAACAAGATAATTATAAAAAAAATAGAACTGAAGAAAAAATACAACGTCCGTAGAAGCTTTGGAACTTCGGTTCTTATTAGATCACCGAAGTTAGGCAACGTCGGGCGTGGTCAGTACTCGGATGGATGACCGCCTGAGTACTGCCACATGATGTTATAAAAGCCGGCCGTCTATAAGATAAATGTCGTTAGAAATTAATATAAGAGACAGTCTACACTCTACACGATGCGGTGCTTCTGCGGCGCGGCGCCTGAGCGGTGCCATAAACGTTATAAAAATCAACCAAAAACACATTGTCGAAAATTCTGGAAACGGCGGTCAAATCGAGGTTGATGTCTTTCTTGAATAAACATAACCTATTATCTCCTACGCAATACGGATTTCGTCCTGACAGGTCTACGCAGGATGCTATTGCGTTTCTATCCGATAACATAGTAAAGAGTCTGGATGAAGGAGACAAGTGCCTTGTAGTATTCCTGGACCTTTGCAAGGCTTTCGACACAGTCTCGCACAAAATTTTATTAAGTAAATTAGAAAAAAATGGCATTCGTGGGAAAGCATTACAATGGTTTACCGACTACTTGTTTAATAGAACACAAGTTACGAAACTAAATGGAACACATAGCGTCGATGGTTGTATACGTTACGGAGTACCACAAGGAAGTGTCCTAGGCCCGATTTTATTTTTAGTATACATAAATGACCTATCCAACATTACATTAAAAGGAGGTAAAACAGTTCTATTTGCTGATGATACTGCCTTAATTTTCCGAGGGAAGACCTGGTCGACGGTTTACAAAAACGCAGAAGTCGGTCTAAACAATATTTATATTTGGCTCCAGAATAATCTATTAACATTAAATAGCGAAAAAACAAGCTATGTTACCTTTTCTATTACTGGCAAGCAGGACTTTATGCACAAAGGTATAAAAATTCATACATGTACCCCAAAACCCCAAAATAATGTATTGTTTAATATGCAATGTAACTGCACATCTATACAACATAAAACTCGAGCTAAATATCTCGGTCTCGTATTTGATAACACCCTTAAATGGGATGCTCATGTAAACGATGTGGCGACTAAAGTAAGGAGACTTATATACGTGTTTAAGCTACTTCGTAACGTGTTAGACTTAAACTCTCTCAAAAATGTCTACCATGCTCTTGCAAATAGCGTAATTTCATACGGTATTCTAGGTTGGGGAGGGTCTACACGTATTGTTCTAAATCCGCTTATGACAGCGCAGAAGGCTCTTCTTCGGGTTATTGCCAAAAAGCCCCGAAGGTACCCCTCAAACGACTTGTTTGCAGAGCTGAATATATTAGACATCAGGCAGGTATATGCAAAAACAGTCTTTCTTAACTACTTAAAAAGTAAAGATATTCACGTTAAAGCTGAGCATAAAATTTCAACGAGGAGCGCCACAACCTGTAAACACAATGCACAGAAAACCCGAACATCCTTCGCCCAAAGACACTTTAGCTTTATAGGGCCAAAAATTTATAACCATCTAAAAGAATCTATAAAAACATGCCAACATACTAAGTCAATCCAATTAAAATCTAAAATTACACAACATTTACTTCAACTTGGTAGAAATGAGGTGGAAAAGGCAAAAAGCCATATTTTAAAGTAAAGGTCTGCATTATTATTATTGTCATACATTGCACTACACTTTATATTTAAATACTATTTATTTGTTTGTTCTACAAACTTCATATTACGACATTTTGTATTAATATTTATTTCCATGACTATGCTATATCAACATTTTAAATATAATTATAAGTTTAATTTGAATTCGCTTATCTATTTTATATTTTATCATATTTTGTATTTTTGATTTTAATATTATGTAGACATGAATAAACCTTCGCCATACATAGAGTTTTCCTTGGTACGGGCTATGGCCTAGTTAGGCAGATTCTGCAACTAATAAAATTGTAAATTTATGTTTTGAATGAATAAAATTATTATTATTATTATTATTATTATAAAAAAAACGGGTTATTTCAAATGTATTGTTTAGTTTTATGTACATAATTTCCCATTAAGTAAAGGATATTAGATAATTATAATAATATACAGCATTTGTAAATAGTGGTATTTCCACGACTGCCCAACATTTTTTTTGCGGTGCGGCACCGCACCGCATCGTGTGGACCGGCCCTTAGGTGTAAAAATGGCTAAAAAAAGAATTACACGACTTTTTACAAGGTCCAGTTATTTTTCGTTCACATATTGACTGGCTAATAGAAATATACATTAATGCAGAGTTTATTGATGATAGTAACTATTTTGATAGTTCTTTTTCTAATATTCCAATAATCTATAAAACCATTCTAATAATAAATGCGCATTAAACTTATGTCAAATAAATTCATGCCAGCAACATCAATGGTTATTCATTGTAGTCATCAGCATCGACAATACGAGTATCCACTTAAGCCATATACAGACTTTCTTAAAGAAGCACCAGGAAAAGGTAACGTAATATGTTGCGATTACCTAAAATGCATTTGAATAAAATTAATTTATTATAAATCAAAGTGACAACAACAACAATTCGTTTCAGCTCAATAAAAAACCCTTTGATCAATTTCAACAATTTGTAGGCCATAGTTTATGCGATTCGGGAATATGTCACATGAAAAAATTGCGATCTGGAATTTTAGTAATTAAAAAAGGCGATTTGCATATTATTTGCCAGATTGCCTATTAATATATCGATTTATGTGATGAATACATTACTGCCTACTTGACGACATGAAATCTTAATTTATTTGCAACAGATACTTTAGGACAATGACGTCGTTTGATTCTAGTGAATCTATTAAATGCTGTTAACATCACCAGCTGATGCTGATAACCTCGGAGGGAAAGGGAGGGGGGTCACGTGGGTTTGACCTCCTTCTCACGATAGAAGAAAAGGAATTTTAAAGTTTAACAACTAGCGACTTATGGCGATTGATTGTGCTTGTATAAAGAAGTCATAATTTCAAAGTCAAATCATTAATCCATGTTGTATTGGAATTATATACATCCGAAATTTCGTATATCTGAATGATTTTGTGAAATAAACTAGTTATATAATCTTGTTAAATAGGGTCTATTAAGTAAATCGGGGTTTATTATAAGTCGTCATTTGAATCCACAGTTTAACTAAAATCTAACCGTAAAGCATAAATTAATCAAGTCCAGTATCACAGCCAGAAAGTAAAAACGAAATACTGTATATCACATATAACAAACTGAATATGGTATCTTTCAGGATGACACGGCTTCTCCATTCATAAAGTATTTATGTAATTGGGACTCACAATCAATTAACCACAATCAATCAATCAATTAACCACAATCATCTCAAAAAATCTTTCAGTCTACATGTCTACACTGAAATTTACTTCAATACAGCATTCACTTGAATTGCTCCTTACATCAATTAATTCTGTTTTTATTATTCTATTATACTCACTAATTAAAACAGAGAAGGAGGGTGTAAAATTAAATATCGGGTATTCCTGAATAATCATCACCTGCCCCCCTCCATTTTTTCCTGGATTTGGCTCTAAATAAGGGAACCGACATTCTAGTCTTGCAATACCAGATCTCATAAACTACACCGGATCAAAGAAAACAGACCGCATGAAAAACGAGAAGAAACTGCAGAATATTCCTTATTATTATTATTATTGAAAATGGCCAAAATTAGCTGACATTATTTTCAAAATAACATGAATATTTTTGATAGTAATATAATTGGCATTAGTTTGACATAGAGTTACCTATAAGTTTAATTTCTCAAATGTTCCCCTTGATTATCAGTAAAACATTGAAACAGGGAAAACATTGATTTATTTTGAAGTACAAGTATTCAGTGTTATTATGGAATATTTAATTTTCCATAATGACACTTTCATATTACGCATTGGAATATTAAATATTCCATAATGCATTCCAAAAAAAAAAAAAACATATATTTTTTTCAAATTTCATTTTACAATCTTGTACAGTTAGTTTATATTACGATATTATTACATAAGCTAAAAACTCTGTAATTCTTCCATATAAGCCTGAGGTGAGGTGCAAATATGAGGTGAAGACTAGTTTCGCAACTACAGATGATATTATCGAGTTATATAGATATTATAGAGATATTTCAAGACACAGGAGAAAATCATCACAAAATTTGGAGTATAATTCCATAAGTATATCGTTAGGTCTAACACGGTTATGAAGGGCTTAGACTACGTTCAACCAGAGCTGTTAGCCAACGTCAGGTCTTGCCAATCCAGTCAGTGCAGGGGGGCAATTCTAGAAAAAAAAATTGCATGCCATATTTGTCTATGGTTTATTTTATTTATATGGGCCCATAGATAACTTTCGCTAGCTAGATTTTTAAAGAACAGACCCCCAGAATAGGAATTTATAAACAAATAGTTAAACCGGATAATTAGCTTTAAAACGGCAATAAAAGGATAGAGTAATGTGTGCCACTTACTAAATATAACCTCGTAAGAAAAGTGGTGGCCTTGACATGGCGGGTTGTCGCGATCACAATCAGATCTCTGACCGCCGCGAAATAGGCCAAAATTTTTTATTGTTGTCGGCCGGCGCGCACCGGAAGCGACGCCATATTGGATGCGTGACGTGCCGTCATTTTGCGGCTGCGCGGGAAACCGCCAACACGTGGTCGGGTAGAGCTCAGTGTTTACATCAGCTCACTCGACTTCCGGTCCATCTTCTATTCAATGAGTTCCCTTATTCTTACAACTTCTCCCATGAACTTTAAATTTGTAACCAATAGAGCAGCAGTTATCAAACTTTTTATCAAAGTTTTACAGTTATCAAAGTTCAAAGTCTTCCAAATGCGATGCTTGAGGCAGATTCTCGGTGTCTCACTCCGCGACCGAATTCGAAACGAGACCAATAGAGAAAGATGCGATCTAGTAACAACGATCGAAGAAGAAGTACAAAAACGTCGACTACGATGGTTCGGCCATGTTTGCCGAATGAACGACAATCGCTTCTTTGGCGAGACCGTCCGACAGAATGGAGAATTCAGCGATCGGCACCAAAGAAAACCTGGCTAAATAACATCAAAGACGACCTTAAAAATCAACGATTGTCGGCTAGGGATGCTCGAGACGTGGCAAAAAATCGTCAAGAATGGAAGCGAATCGTGAATGGAGTACGAGATTCAGCGGCACCGACAGCAGCGTATTGGCTGCGAGGGCGACCCCCTCCCCAATCGCCGGCTACGGAATAAATAATAATAAATAATATAATAATAATAAAATAATAATAATAATAATAATAATAATAATAATAAAAAATAATAACCGCGTCGACCACGGTATTCTACTTGGAAAATTAGAATCTGTGGGCATACACGGCGACCTACTGCGATGGCTCTCATCGTACTTGAGGAACAGGCGACAGACTGTTGTACTGGGTGGTTTTCAGTCGAATTATGTAAACATTCCATCTGGTGTACCCCAGGGCTCTCATCTTGGTCCGCTGCTGTTCAATGTATATATACACGATATTCAGGATTGTTTCCAACACTCACACTGCATTATGTACGCTGACGATCTTAAAGTTTATTCTGTGGTCAAAGATATTTCACAGTGTCATCGATTACAGGAGGACCTTGCTCGCATGTCAGACTATTGCTCTCTCAATAAATTAAGTTTAAATGCGGCGAAATGCAGAAAGTTATCCTTTACTCGTAACCGATCAAAGTATGATTTCGACTACAGGATAGGCGGAGAGATTATAGTAGAGAAGAGTGTAGTGCGGGATTTGGGGATAATGCTGGACAACAAATTAATGCTGGATACACACATTGAACACTTGGTGGGAAAAGCTTACAGAGCTCTCGGTTTCGTACTGAGAGCATGCAAACCATTCTCCGACATTAATGTGCTCTTCACTCTTTATAACGCCTACGTTCGCAGTATAGTGGAGTTTGCGTCACCTATATGGTCACCGCAGTATAATGTACACATTGACCGTATAGAGCGTATTCAGAAAACCTTCGTAAGGCACTTGTGTCATCGAACCCACGCTGAATATACCTCATATTCTGACGGATTGGCAAGGTTCGAAATGCTGAGTCTTCAGCAGCGACGTAAAGTGACTGATATGACGTTCTTCCACAATATACTTTCGCATCATATCGACAGCCCACAAATTCTAAGCAGAATAGCCTTAAACGTCCCATCGCGCCGAACTCGTCACCCAAGGGTATTCAATGTACCCAGACTCCATACAAATCAAGCAAGGAATTCAACTCTGCATCGAATTATGGAAGCCTACGACGAATCGTTTCAGGAGCTTGACATTTTCTCAATGAGCAAAAACGAGTTTATCAGAGCGGTAATAGACCACACCTTAAAAGCTTGAACAGACACATACCTGTGCAGAATCACACACTCTCATATATACACAACTGACACATACACGTAGATGTACTTACACACACCCATTAAACACACATTACAATCACACACATAAACACACTCATCCTACTCTATCGTACACACTCAGAAATCGAGAGAACATGATAATATAACATAATATATAAATATTATTACACATCACGCACATTAACGGTATATTACCAGGAGACTATTTTGGCCGTAATATTGTTATCATTATTTATTAACTTAAGACCTGTGCGCTGTTTTTCTCTTTTGTTGGAATAAAAAATAAAAATAAAAATAAAATAAAATAAAATAATATCAAACTTTTTGAGACGCGACCTCTTTTTGTTTTATTATTATATATTTCTCATTTCTTGTCTGTACACGGAAATTTGAAAAGAATTGAAACCACTGTAAAGTCGACCTACTTTTTAAGCAATTGCTTCACACTGACTTACCGTTTCACACATAAGTAAAATGGTTATCCAGGGGAAGAGCATTGTCAAGGCTCTTAGAGGTTAAGGCGGAACTGCTGATGTACTCGTACTTACAGGATCAAAAGCTGATGTTGAAAATTGATATCGCAATCCTATATGATTGTTAAAATTAGCCAACCATGGTGTTATTTTGAATCCCTCGAACAATTAAATATTTAATAAATAAACTACCCGCCCTAACACCCAACGAACGCAGAGTGCCGTCGCCGTAAAGAAGGCAAATGAACTGAAATCTATCGCCTAGTTCCACGCAGTAAGAATTGTTTGTTTCTACTCTTTATTGTGAAAATTTCACAATGGGCGTGTTTATTGCCATATGACAATCTCTTCCAACCAACCCTACTGTGACGTGTTTATATGCATGTGTGCGTGTAACATGTGTGTAAGTGTGTGTCTTGTTATTGCATTCGATCGACAGAATTGAAAATGCAATTCCGTTAATTTGATCCCAACGGAAAACGGTGACCCAGCCAGGAATCGAACTCGGAACCTTACAACGTACTCGTAAGATCAGGCGACCTAACCACTATGCCACCGGGCGGTTAAAATATGTTTTATATGCTGTGGGATATATTTAACCACACAGCATATGCTTCGGCTCGTAAAAAAGTGCATATCGCACTTACACAAAATGATTTATTTCGTGTCTAAATCTATAGCTATAAATTTTGCCAGAATTTCTCACACAAAATAACCAAAGCTTGCCAGTCCGACAATGCAACGACTTTCTTGGCATACGTTTTAATTCCAGATTAATCTTTATTTGGATAGCTTTTGGGTCAATCGCCCGATTTCCACACCTGCATGTTATGATTCGGGACCGTTCTGTTTATTGAGCCGCACACTCGATAATAAAATTCGTGGAATTCTGATGACTTTCCTCATTAATGTAAGCTTCGTTATTTACCGCAGGGTAAATGAAATACGAGTTATAAATCTGAAAATGCAAGCAGAAATATATGTTCTAAAATCTAAACGATGGGGCCTACGACTTTCTGGAGTCAGCACTCACAGTTAGCAGGACGAATTAGTATTAGTCCTGCTAAATGTGATCAGTATTTAAAGTTTAGCTTCTTGAGCTTTCTTATCGATTCAATATTATATCGAATTCATATTTCTTGTATAAGAATAGATACTTGACTGGCTAAAGTCGACATTTATCACACTTATAAAAAAAAAACGCAAAGAAGAAGCGAAGCGTTTCGGACTATTAGCCTAATACGCCAGTTGTTACGTTTGTATCGCTACTAACTAGGCAGAACCTGTTCTAATGTGAACACTAATAACGACACCAAATGATATAAATAAATTAAAAACTTCAAAACAAAATTTCGGAGTTTAATCAGGTTAAAAATTAAACTTTAAGTAGACCATAATAAATGCCCCACTACATGTAAGTAATATTAGGTGTTAGTCAATACTAAATAATAATAGGTAATCGGTAATATTAGAAAATAATTAGTACCTAATGATATGTATATAATAAGTTTTTCAATAAAATAAATATAAATATGTGTATAGCAATAAAAAAAACAGATTGTTTTTTTTTTCTGTCTCTCTTTTGCCAAGGTTATTTAAACCCCTAATGTAAGGCGTTATTTTTGTTGTTTTCTGCTCATTACCAGAATGCTTTTACCCATAATATTAGTTATTATTGGAGCAAGAAAGCTGGACTGACGTTGTTCAAAAGACGTTGGACGTTTCGGCATTTTAAAGGTTTTCTTTGTAACGACCCGTTCTCTCACTGTTTTGCGGAATAACAGTTCAGCCCAATAATAAGTAAGCCCAGTAAAAGCTCTGAATAACTATTAAAAATAAACATTATTTTTTCTGTGGTACATTCTTCTCAGCTTTACTAATTTTATGCGAATTCAAGAACGCTTTCATTGTTTCAACCGACTACATATTATGCCTTCGAAAAGGTACAGGCAAGGGATTATCTTCATATTCATCTTCAAACTCTTCTACTATCTCCTTCAATACTTTTCGCATAGATTTTCTATTGTTTTGCATCGTACATCGCGTCGACAATACGATGCATCGGAAAGTCGACATATTGCTGGCCGCCGATTTTCGGGAAATTTGTAATGATATTCATCGTGACGTCAAGGGAACTTCCTAATAACTAAGGATTTCTATTTACTGGGGAAAGATGGATGTGATCGAATAATTATTTTTCATATGATATTAATTCGGGGCCCTACAAAATAAGCGATACATTAGGGAAAAACGAGCATTTAGGGAACAACCGATCATGATTACGCTGTATTTAATCACCCACGGTTACCTATCAGCTGGAATGTGTGGGAACCTACACATATGGATTATTATCTATATTATGTCATATTACTATCTCCATACGAGTATATAAATATTATTAGAAAACCTATTAACTAGTTTAAGTTCCGTTCCCCCACTATTAGCCCAGTTCATAAGTGCCATGGATAGCGTCTGCAAGCAAAATAACGACTAATTCCTGATAGCAATCTTAAATTTCATCGGCCATTCTATTCTTGGCATTGAGTTACGTGTTCCATCGAGACTGATTGAAGGGGTAAATCAGCTATGGCAGCTTGACGTGTGCAACGATAGCGTCTATTTCTTGCTTCTGCATATTTAGCGAGTGTGTGAAGGTTACTCCAACCGTTGATTATATAGCGTATTAAATTGCTCAACGTCGTACTACTATTTGGCAACCAGGATTTTACTACGGAACGCAACGTGTAGATACTCTTAGTTCCAAAAATTGATTAATCTTCTATTATTATATTCAGTACGGTGACTTTCGTAGTAAATAGTATGGCGGCGCATTGTAGATGGATCTCTAAACATGCCTATATGGTGCAATGTAAGAATATAAAAACAAACGATATTTTAAATCATAGCTCTTAATGTCAACTTTTAATTTGGTATACAGCTGTCAATACATAATAATTAAGCACTTTAAATACTAACAGATAATATTATATATCCCTATTGATGGCATTCTATAATCCCCAGGGGGTCGCGACCCATTGGTTAAAAAAACACTACCTTAAACAATCCATTAACAGTCGCTCAAGCTTGTCTAGATTGTATCAGTTTATTAACAGTCGCTCAAGTAGCAGACGGCTGCAGACCAAGATCGGAAGAAACAATGAGTGTGCGATGGTTTGCTGTGCATGATCTTTTTTGCTAAGTATGTAATTGAAGGTCGTAACCTATGTAATTTGTCGTTTTTTTTTTTATTTAGCCAGGTTGACCTTAGATATATTTAATTCAATTTAATTCAATTAGTTGTTTAGCAAATCAAATAGTATGACAGTAAATTACATTTAAGAAATACAGATTAATAAAAAATAAAACCGGTTACGGATTTCAGTAAAATTACAGAAATTACTTTAAACTACTTAATAAAACTTAAATACCTAAAATTTTACCAATACATAAGATACTTGTATTTAAAGTGTGTGTGTGTGTGAGTGTGTTAAGTATGTGGGTGTGGAGTGTGAAAGTGACCATTACTGTGATGGTTGGGTATCTAGATTGTCCGACATATAGTATAAAATTCTTGTGTAGTATAAAAGTATAATAATTGTAATAAGAATCAGTAAAATAGCTAAAACAAATAGTCAGTTTATTATACTATATTATAATATAGTATAATATACTATATTATAATATTCACTTGCGAGCAACTAAATCGACTCACCCCCTCAGTTCGGATAAAACCAGTTTTTTTCTAAAATGACTAACCGTATGTATAAAAAATAAATAATTTTATAAAAACCTAATTATTTCGTTTAATAATGACATCATTACTAGCTGTAAGTTACTAACATTAACTAGCCTTAAGTTTTTCTAAGAAATGAAAATAAAATAAAATAAAATCATTTTTATAAAAATCGGTTTCAAACATTTTTAAATAATAATATTTGAACGGAAGTATTGGAATGTACGCTATGCGTCGCAAAAAGGTTCCGCGTCTTAATCGCCCATAAAACCCCCGGAACCGGTTTATTTTTAACAGTCACTTATCAGTAGTTGACACGAAAATTTCTCCGTAAGCTAAGTACATTCTTATCTCAAAAGTATGGATACTACGCCAAAAAAAGCCGCTCAGGTTATTGTTTTATTGCAGCAGGGCCTTAAAGTCAATGTACGGTCGCTCGTTAAGTGGAATTGAGCCAGTCCGCTGCCTCAAGAGTAAAAAGTAGGTTTGAACCGACCAGAAGACTCTTGAAGGAAGCCGACCTCGTTCCGAAAAGACCTGCCACAGACCAAAAATTGACCACACGCCACCGGCAAGCGCGCTTTTAATTTGTTCCAGAGCACGTCAGTTGGAGCATCGAGCAATGGCGGTCAGTTTTATTCATTGACGAGATCAGAATGTGTCTGCATGGCAGCGATAGATTAGGCTGGGTCTCCAGGCGTCCAGGCGACCGATTTTCGCAGTGCTGCTTCGCTGAAACGTGTCCTACGGCAACGTTTCCTGCATGGTGTGGGCTGGCATTTCCTTAGAGGGAAGAACCGACTTCGTTTTCATGCCAGGAGGAGGTCGGAGAGAAGGCCTGAATGCTGAACGCTAATCAGGTATACTCCTGGATTATGTCATACCGTATGAAGGATTTATAAGAGAAAACTTCTTGTTAATACACGATAATGCACGGTGTAATACAGCGCGTATCACACGGCAATTCTTAGATGAAGTTGGTTTGTAGACCATGTTCTGGCAAGCTCTAAGGCCAGACATAAACCCCATCGAGAATTTGAGGGACGAGCTGTACTCACCAGACGACTGTACTCACTAGACCTTTCACAACGGACATTCACTTTTTTTTAAATTTCTCCTTTCTGGAGCTGTTTAATAGTGGTAACAAGTAGATTGTAGAATTTAATGCTATGGTATAAATTAAGGGTACTAAGGGCAATATAACAATACAATACAATCAACTACTCCAGTAGATAGGCATTCCTACACTTGGATGCGTCACAAAATTAAATGCTTAAAATTTAATTATTAAAAACATAACTATCACGATAGTTGTCACGGCTGTAATATTATATTCAATATTACCTACTTACAAATAATCAAAATATACTAATGTCATTAAATAGTAAGAGAGAATAATATATTAAAATAGAAATGCAAATTCTATGTAAAATAATCAACGTAAAATAATTTTATTGTCAATCCAGCAATATGCCTTCGTATTTTTTTAACATAAATAGATGTATACTAAATTATAAGAGAATTAGAATGTCAGCTATCATAATTTCGTTATGTTTAAAATTTTACAAATTTTGCTAATTATCAACATGGAAAATAAACTCGGAATTTTCAAACTCCATTATACTATAACCATAAATTGGGTTTCTTACCAAATTATTTATAATTATCTTTTTAAATTGGTCCTCTCCAAGGCTTTTCATTTTCTCTGGAATCTTATTATAGAAGGACAAACTTTGGTGTATAAAACTGTATCGCACTTTGCTAAGTCGCTGTCGGTTTATGTGGAGATTGCATTTATTCCTCGTATCGTGATGATGAAAATCACGTAGAACTTTCCTTCGTAGAACGGCCTTTTTATAGATAACCTATCATACACTTGACTCAACTCCAAATATTTGTCCGGTCGGTTTAGTGTCAAACGGCGATCGCCTTATTAATGACGTCACTAGGTCCAGGCCTTGCATGTCGGCTTCCGAAGGCGTCCGTCCCCTTCGGGCCCACGCGCTCACAGCGGCAACTCGCCTCGCATGCCTATCCTCCGTTAAAACGAGCAATTAACTCACAACTGGGTGAACTGCAGACGCGTCCACGGCATATTTATTTTCTTCGGCGACTGGCCCGCGTCCTTATGGACGAATATACAGCGGATGAAGAGCAGAGATAACAGCATTTAGGTCGGCAATGGACATTCTCAAGCATCCTATGGCCGATATCTTAATGGGGCTTTTGCTATTTTACTTAAAATTGTCTTTCCACCCAAAATACGTGTACTTGTTATTACATTTGCCCGACAGAATTGAAAAGCAATTCCTTAATTGTATCCCAACGGAAAATATTGATCCAGCCGGGAATCAAACTCGGAATCTTACAATGTAAGATCAGGCGACCTAACCACTATGCCACCTGACCTTTAGAAACCTGAGAATAATGCCTCTAACTTTTTTGTAGGTACGTCATTTCTTAATATCTTTAGTGGTTTACGAGTTTAAAAATACCAATTTTAAAATGATGGCTAAAAAATGAAAAAAAGCGGTTGTGTGACATCAATACATTCCCGGCAAGTAGGCAAGGACTGATTTCATCTATATATCAATTTTATAAATAAAATTGATGATGTCCTCTCTCGGCCGGCGGACGAACCCGGTTGGGTTCCATTGCGACGCCTCAAGCGGCGCAGTTCGTTTCTCGGCTAAGGGCGGGCTCGGGCCAAGCGCCAACAGATGGCGTTAATATGGCAGGGTGGTTGAGGTGCGCGTGGAGGGGCGGCGGCGCGCGGCCTCTGCACCCGTTGCGCTTGGACCGGCTCTCGAGCCCTGACCCGACGGACTCACTGAAAAGCATATCACAATTTTTTGCCGCATATTTGCGGCCTGCTACTAGTACTACGTACTTATTATTATCTTTTCATCGATTTCTAATTCAAAAGCTAGCCTTTAATATATTCCCGGATTAGGTCATGGTTACAAATCGGATATTGTCTTTTACTACCCAAAGAAACGCCACCAATTTAATGTAATTTCCTAAGATATGTATTCTTGTCGCTAATGCATTGGCGCAGTGATTTGGCATTTTAGACACAGCGAAGGTTATTGCTACAATGACTGTGATCGGTTTTGTGTTTATTTCGTTGTCCATTTCTTCTTCCGTTTTTAGTAGCATTATTAACTATATTGTACATATTAGATCTTATCTACATAAAATTGTAGAGAATGAAATATGTGTTTTTTTGGATGTTTATGGAAGGCATTTGATATAATAAAATTAGTAACAGTATTTATTTATTTATTTGTTTCAAACAAAAAACGGAAATATATAAAATGGTCATACTAGGTAATGGTGTGAAGTAAACAACGTCACACGTTCAAATGACCATGCTCAGCGCATACCCAACTAGGCCGAATATAGCCTGTATCTGGGCATACGAGCTATTGTATTCACATATAACTTTATTTATATTATTTAATCGTATTTTTTATTCCATTTATTGCCGATTATATAATGGAATTGCATTTTTTATTATATTATCTTTTAATATTTATTATTATTATTATTATTTTGAAGACCACATTTTAGGGCAATTTAGTGTTATTAGCTTTTTACTATATCTTGTACATTTGTAAGCAATCAAGCAATCTAGCTTGATTGTAATATTAGTCCTGTCCACCCTAGAACTGGCTAGTCCCAGTTGGGTGTCAGAATCAAATAAGCAAAAGGTTAAGCTGTTATTTTTGTAAGCAATTCAATGTTTTATAGTATTATTTTTGTAAGCAATCAATTAATTCTTAAATAAATAATAAAAATAAAAAAAAATGTCTGATATGGTGGAGAAGCATAACTGACGCATACTACGTATAACATAGCTGAGGTCACTTCTCATTATATGCACGTATTAATATGTACCTCCCCCCTCCCACTTTTTTGTATCAATATCACAAATAGATAAATTGATGTCGGGATTAGATCCAGCGCTCTTTTTATTAAAAAAACGTATTTTTCTTATTTTAAAAGTTTTTTCCAATTAAGTTAAATTAGGTATGCAAGGCATGCATACTATATATAATCTCGAAATATTGCAGTTAGATATTTGAAATTGATACACAGATGCCTTGTTGGCACGAAATCACGTTGTGAAATTTTGTCTGGAAGAGTTCATATACAAGCGACGCATATTTAAGAAAATACTACATCATATGGAAACATACCATTTTAATACCATGGCAATAATGTGTGTCTGTGTGGGTGTGTATATTCCTCCACGATAGCGCTCAAAAGTTTTGTCCGATTGAGCTGAAATTTGGTATGCAGGCATCATTTGGTCATGGCAAGAGTTGAAAAAAATTGTTGTTGAAATCGGTCCACCAGAGGGCGCGCTAGTCATACCTCAATATCGAAATATAGGACTTAGAGACACAGGTGTCTTGTTGGGCCAAAATTACATTGTGAAATTTTG
Source organism: Micropterix aruncella (assembly GCA_944548615.1). Classification (NCBI taxonomy): domain Eukaryota; kingdom Metazoa; phylum Arthropoda; class Insecta; order Lepidoptera; family Micropterigidae; genus Micropterix; species Micropterix aruncella. Next base: position 5,813,496 of record OX155953.1, on the reverse strand, counting down.
GTTGAGATATCTCATATACAAGCGACACAAATAATATTTAAAGTACGTCAAATATTAATTAAATAGTAAGGACCTTAATTTAAAGGCTCGCGGTGACCTGTGCTTGGAATTTGATTTTTAAATTCCATGAGATGACGCGCGTTTGAAATTTAAATGTTCATTGTGTTGCGTCGCAGGATTTTTCGCCAACTGCTCAGCGACGTTATTTATGAAATGAATATTCAAATGAAATAAATCCCTGACTACTTGCTGGGAAAGTATTAGGGTGTCACAACCATCTTTTTTTTATAAACCTATTTCACAAAGTTTTAAATACTAATTGAACTATTATTTGCGCCAAATTCACAATAATTGGGAAATTCCCCGATGCCCTATCTATTGCATACAATACAACTTATCTATACCTTACCTTAGTCATCTATAATAGATCTTGTTCATAGAGAGTCATTAAAAGGGATTTATATTCCGGCTCATCTTCTTTTGGCCACGTCATCGACATTTAGGTACTGAGCTAGGGACTTCATATGGAAAAGGCGATAAATGCCTTTTAATTTAATTTGGTAAGAAAATCCGGTTTAATTTGAAATGTAATCTAATAAAACGGCCTGTCTTCCATAAATAGGATATGTTTGTCTGTCTGTCTATTTCATCGCGCTAACTTCAAGAAGCACTATACGGATTTCGATGCGGTTTTTACTGTTCATTAGAGCGCCTTTCGAGGAAGGTTTTTGTTTAACACTATCAATATAGCTTAAGGGGGCTGTACAGTGGCAAGTTAAATGAAGTGGATGAAAAACTGCTGTGTATGCGGTTTTTAGATATTATGTTCGAGTCTTAGGTTGCGATGACCCTAAGAACCGCTGGACAGATTCTAATTTAGTTTGCAATCGGTTATGCCATCTTTCCGAAAGGTTAAGCTGTAACAACAAAAATGAGTGATGAGAAAAAAGTGATAAGTTATGTTTATCGAGTCAATAGAAAAGGGCCACGCGTAAGATTTTCGAACTTAAAAAGTAAAAAAATATACTTAGAAATTAAAGGAATGGCTCATGTATATTTTTATTTTATTTACAAATTTACATTATTTTTGAACCGCCTGGCGCATTGGCAAGTTTGGTATTTTTCGAAATATGAATAAAAACCACGTCTTCAAAACAAAATTATTTTTCTTAACACCCTATTGATTCTTACAAAAATATTTTTTTTCAGTTCAGACGTCTAAAGTAGATAGAATATGTCCTTAACAGTAAATAGATATCGCCATCGGCTGAGGAGTTATTGTCGTTGAAGACCGGTGCAGAAATACGATAATCCTGTGAAGCAATACGCTACGCGTCTATATAAAGGGTATTGTGAACAAATATTTCTCTCATGGACAATTTTACCTGGCCCATCGCGTGTCACGTCAAGACATAATAATTACGTGTTGGCATCAGGAGCTAACACAGCCGTTATAGTTACAGAGAAATGATATAAACCATTTACTGGAAAATCAATGACATTTTCATTTATTTATTTCAATATTACATATATTTTCTAAGGTTACATAGGAAAAACAATTAATTTCTAATCAAATAAAGCGACAACTTGATTCACCTCAATCCCATGCAACCTGAGGCACGTCACACATCTAACTAGGCTTACGCCTGTGATTTAAGACTTTTAAGATTTAAGATTGCGAGCTGACTTTAAAAGGTTCTTACTAGAGATTAGAGATTAGATTTAAAGTAGTTTTAAAATATATATTATAGTTGTATATACAAAATGTATTTAGAACCAAATATTTTTTGCTGATAATAATAATAACAAAAGAATAATAATAATAGCAATAGATAAATCACTCATACTTAAAATATTTTAAACAAATTAAACTACAATTGACAGTTCCCTCTCCGTTTTAGAGCGCCTTAACTCCAATAGCCATGTATTTATTGCATTTTTAAAACTTGGTATGTTATCTAATAATTTAATGTGTTCATCTTATTTGTTGAATATTCCAATGTAGGTACAATCCATTAATTGGAATATTGCCAATCCAAAACAAAATACAAAATACTAAATCAGTTAATATTTATTTATTTTCCAAAACAAAGGTAACCTTACAGGTAATTCCAAAACGATAATTATTATTCTAGACTATATTATACATATATCCAATGATTATTTAACCTTTCTTGCTATTACTATGCACTACTTTTAACAACTATTATACTACTTACTATATATTTTCCTAATTACTTGATTGCTAAGAAACGCCATTACCGTACTTTTGCAGTTGTGCTAAGTTCAACGTCCAAATATCCAATTCTGGCTCAGTCGAACATAGTGCATTTAAAGCACGAAGCGTCCGCACCGTGAAGCAGTGTCGAACGATGTTAGTTCTAGCTCGCAGTAACGCAAACAATTCGTGAGTAACCTACCTAGCACGCCAGTAATTAGCGGGTACAACCAACCGATTCTTCTAAGAATGGTCGGATTATCAACGAACCCCCTAAACAGTTTATATAAACAGTATGTGGCAGATTGCCAGCCAATCTCTTCTTACGCTTAGTGAGTTGTACCCAACCGTCCCTGAAATAAATGACGTAGAATATAGGAATGGAATATATCCAAACTGTTTAAAGTACAGGAATGTCAGAAAGCATTTCTATATACTCTCCAGCCTGGATATGTAGCTATTTTAATAAGGACTCTATATTGCCGCTTTGACTTCTAATCTGCTCCGAATTATGGCATTGAATAGGAGACATATGACAAAAGTGTCGTTGAACTGCCTCAGGTTCCTCATTACAAAACCTAGCAACGTGTAAGAATTAGCAACTAGGGTATATATGTGCTGTCTGTATGTCAACCGTGATCACTCCTAGGTCCCTTGTTTGATACACTCGCGATAGTGCCTTGCCATCAATGACATAAGGATGCACAAGGGGGAATCACCTCGCGAGTACGTCATGATTAAAGATTTTCCGGTATTGAAGTATAGCCTGTGAATTATGCTCCAAAGGTACACCGCGTCTATGTCGTCGTGCAGTAATGCACAGGATTCTATGTACAGCTTTCTGAGTGCAACGGGTCGCTAAGACCTTCGTCAGACTTATGGCAATCCTGTGATATAAAAAAAACTACCTCTTTATCAAGACACTCTTAAGGCTCATCAATAAATATTCCTCAATTAGAGTACATGTGCAAAGTTTTAGCGAGGAATTCGAATACATTTTTTTTCGATATTGTAACCCATCCCAAATAATACATTTAAAACTCCTCCCATGCGAAGGCGTGGAGCCCTCCACGGCTTGTAAATAGATAAATAAAGACTGTCAGGAATGGTGAAATATTCCAACGCACGGTCAAACAAAATAAAAGCAAGATCTCACACGCATCGCTATATGACAGAGTGAAAGTGCCCTTTCTTGGTGACATAATATAAAGCTGTGTGTTTAGTAAAATTTAATTTTAGATAAAAACTAATTTTAAACCGTCACCGATCTTAAATAACAGCACGTATTCTGAACTGGCTGATCTACAGCCGCTCCTACATATAGATCTGCTCGGTTTCACGACTCAACACAGTGTCATCTGTGTTGAGTCGTGTTCGTGTCTCTCGATATTTTCCGTAACCATTTTTCCTAAGGACATCATTGCCATGTTCCATGTCCTGCGAAAAATGCTCAGCGTCGAACAGATTGCGTGCTCGATCCACGAGAGACGTTTGCACTGAACGTAGATGGTGTGAGCTGAATTTGCATTACTCATTACTCGGTTTACTGGCTCCAGTTACTGACTTCAAATTCTAGATAAGTCAGCGCTGACCCGGTACTGCTATCCTGTAAATAGATTTTAAGTTATTACAGCTCTGTCGCGCCATGGTATATATTTTAAAGTCAGTCCGCTTCTCCCGCCACCCGCGCCAGCGGAACTGACCTTGTCTAAAACGCTGAAGTCAGTAGTTGGTCAGTCACTGGCACTGCATTATAATGTAACGTCGCTTCGTGTCAAAAATTTCAACTACTGAAAATGACGTTTCTCATTGATACCTCTTCTTCTAACATTTACGTAAACTCTTCTAACTCTAGCGGATAAGAAAATTTTCTCAACAAATAATTCCTTCGTATCAAATTCTGCCGTTTTTGATAACACATTTTCCTCCACTGACTATAATAACGTGCGTACACCGTAAAGAAAAATTACCACGACTGACTGACTTTATGTATAGCGTGAAAGTTTTAGGCGCCAGCACTGACGCCTTTAGCTGGCTCAATGTAAATCAGCCTTTAAACGAAACGAAAGCTATTTAAAGGTATAAGGTACATTACCAGTGTTGTTCGTTGTCCGAAACAATATAATATATAATTAGGAGCAATAGAGTATAATATAATACGACATTATTAAAAATAAATTTGTGAATTTGAATTTGGGATATTTGATTCTCATGTAACAAATAGAGTTGTCAACTACAACGGGCGAACCCGTCACCTCAGGAAGTTTTAACGATTAGTCGGTTTATCTCCCGTGAGGTGAGCGCAGAAGACTTGGACAAAACAGTCCACTGTCAAGCTCCGCCACATGCCCGTAAGAGGCCAACGCCTTAACCTCGAGATAACCAGGTGTGTTACCCAGCGGGCTTACACTCACGCCATTACTTCCGATTGATTCCGACCAGATTACTCCGGTCTCTCGATTGGTTACGAGTTCGAGGTCGCTTGCGCGGCCCTCTCCCTTACGAAGCGGTGAAACGGTGTCAACCGAATCTATCGCGGACCACGGCATCCTTTGCCCGGCTGTTCACCCGGAATCGGGTAGCCGATGGTCGTTTCAAGAGCAGTCGCCGTAAGGCAACAACCACCCCCGCTCTATAGGAAACAGTACTGCTTCCAGACTCCCCCGACTGATAGTCAGAGTGCACAATCGATTGGCTTACGCCGCACGATGCGCGGGTCGTCCAGGAGCGCCAGAAGGTTGATTCCTAGGGGAAACTAGCCCTAAGGCCAGAGTCCTGTCCCGGCTCGCACTTCATGCGTGGCGGCCGCCGGATAGGTGTTGACCTGTGAGTGTGATCAACTCTGAACAGAATGGGTCTTCGTGGCCAAGTCAGCAAGGGCCCATTAGCTCCCACTATATTTTACGGTGACAATTAAAAAATCGATTGTGTCACCCCAAGACTTTCCCGGCAAGCAGTTCCCCCCCCCCCCCCCCGCCAACTTCCCTCTTCCCCCTGTCTACACCCCTCCCCCCACCCGAGAATGATTGTATCAAGTGATTATGATAGCAAATGTATTATATTTGTAGTATTTTCCTACCATTTCCGTAGTATCAAAATGGCTATTTTCCAATTAGATGTAGTATGTGTCATTTGTATAAAACATATTCCAACCAAAATTTCACAACGTGGTTTCGGCCTACGACGCATCTGTGTTCCGAATTTTAAGTCTCTAAGTACAATATTTCGAGATTGAAGTATGACTAGCGCGCCCTCTGGTGGACCGGACCGATTTCATACACAATCTTTTCAAATCTCGCCATGACCAAATGATGCCTGCATGCCAAATTTCAGCTCAATCGGATGAAGCGTTTGGGCACTATCGTGAAGGAATACACACACTAACACACACAGACTCACCCGACTAATCTGGAAATGGTCTTAACCGTCTCAGGGGGCGTCAAAATGGATATTTCCGTCTTCATTTCGATTTTTTTTAGCGCGTTTTCAACATTTTACCTTTTGGGCCGGTAAAGTAATTAGGTTATCAAATGGTCGACTTGAAGATATCATTTGTGCATTTTTTTAAACCAGTGTAATATTACTTATGTAATGTTATTTTTTGAACAAGGCAGTTATTCTATTCTATTCTATTATTGGTTTAGATAGGGTAGGAAGTAGTAAAAAGGTGGCGAGCTTCCAGATTTAGAGTAACTATAACTTTGTTACTTCGGGATAACAGGTGCTTACTTAACCCATATATGCCCAGTGATTCGAAAACGAAACAAAAAGTAGTACTTTTGTAAAAGCATCGGAAATCCTTTGTGAGCTCAGTAAAATCCAATAAAATGCCAGCCATCCCAAGTGTACGGAACTATCTCCTATTAACAACGAAGTTTTTGCAGCATTGACACTTTTGATTGAAATAGTAAGCAGTGCAATTTGTGTCACATTCGCGTTGTGCAAAAATAATGTCTCCCGAAAAAAGTTAGTAATTACTCAGTTGAGTAAAGCTTTGTAGAGTTGAATATAGCTTTGTAGTAAATTTGGACAAATTATGGACTTATTTATGTTTCTTGCATTTCATGATTCTCTGCATTTCATTCCTATTTTTTTCTATGACTGCATGTAATAATAATGATAAATATTAAATAAATTCATTATAATATCCTTTAAAATACCTAGTTAAGAAAAAAAATATATACTAAAACTAGACAATACTTATAAACATGGCCCTATACAGGGCCCTATAAACATAAACATACATATCTGAAAATAACCAAGATCGAAATCCCAAAATAGTTCTGGGCAAATATGGGTTAACCCAGCGAAGCCGATCTAACTAACAACTGCAAGAAAGTAAATCGTTCTGTGATTTTTTGTTTGCGGTAGATGAGCGTCTCGGATAATTGCCATGGCGACGTGATTTGTTTGTCTGTAAGACACCCCCCTCCCCTCCCCCCCACCCAAGAAAATAAAACAAAAATCACGCGGGTCGCGTTCAGACTTCCGTGTTTTATTTCAGTTGCTTTACCTCGCCGCTTCAGGCTTTATGACCACCCGCCATCTTTTCGAATCGCCGTACGCTATCGTTGAGACATCTTGATATTATGCATATAAAAGAATAAATATAACAAAAACGGATTTTTTACGTGAGACGTACCGGGGAGGCCTTTCTTAGTACAATACTGATGTGTTTATTGTGTGTGTGTGTACATGTATGTACTAGCTGCGCCCCGCGGTTTCACCCGCGTGGTGATGGAAAATTATGGTAATGATGATAGAAAGTATTTTATATTTTCGTCAATTTTTCAATGTTTTTATATTATTCTGCTATTCGGGACGGAGACAAATCCAACAAATTAAAAATCATGAAAATCATAGTTCGCTATTTTGGCGATAATGGCTTACACATAAAATATAGATATATGCTGTCGCGGGCTTTTTAGTAGGACTATTTAAGATAAACATTTCCATTGTACATTATATACTTGTAACTCCAACGGTTTTTGCCGCGCACGCCAGAAAAGCTCGCAGATGGCCGATTTTTTTCCTACTTACTTGACACTTATCGTTATATTTTGGATAATTCTAGCTATATCTTTATAAATTATAGCCTATGTGTTATTTTGATGTGTAAGCTATATTACTGTGAAGTTTTATCAAAATCCATTCAGTAGTTTTTGCGTGAAAGAGTAACAAACATCCATACATACATTCTTACAAACTTTCGCGTTTATAATAGTAGTAGGATTATGTATATATAAGTTTGCCGGGCCAATTTTGGTGTTTTTTTAAAAATCAGCTAAATGATTTAATTTCCAGATTGAAGTAAAAAAAAATGTTTACTAGAATCTTATTCAAAAAAACTATTTTCACACAAAATCAGCCACATTTCGTTACATTAATGAACTATGTTTTAGCTGGACAAATCAATAATTTGTATCTACGATTAGCTACGGTTAGCCATTTTAATTATTAACATCCGCATTAGATTCCACCTATCTGAATAGATATGCTAAAGATTTTAGTGAGTAACTTTGTGATTTATGCGACCAGCTCCCATTGAACAATTTCATTGTGATGGGTGACTTTAACCTGCCTAAAATAATCTGGTCTCCAACAGATGATGGCGACCAAACTATCTCATTAATATCTGAACCAGCTTGCTCTCTAGACACCACTTCTTCAGCCTTTCAATTTCAATTTCAATTTATTTCCAAAAAAAAAATCTTGTAGAAACTTGTAGAAACTTAATATCTAGGTACATTTAAATTACAGTCTATTAGTCAGTTTTTACAATATTTAAATTTATCACCACGTACATACAGTTACTTCATTATTGCTTTTAGGGCATTAAAATCATTTTTAAGATTTATTTACTAAAACCACAAATTATAATAATCAATAAAAATAATCAAGAAATTAAAACCAGAAAAAGTCAGAATAATTAATAAATGCTACTTAAAATTGTCGAAAAAATGGCCAAAAAAATTGAAAAATTATTTAAAATTTACAAACTCATCGATCGAGTAAAAAGCTTTGTCTAATAAGAATTCTTTAAGTAATTTTTTGAATAAGCTTTCCACTTGAATTGTTTTTAAACTTTCCGGTAACCTATTAAAGTAATATGGCCCGGAGTATTTTGTGTCTTGCCTTGCTGTGTTTAGTTTAATACATGGTATAAAAATGTTTCATTTATTTCTCGTATTTTTAGTATGTGTATCTGAAAACTTTTTATAATGTGTTTCTTTATTCTTAAAAAACTCAGTCAGTAACTTAAAGAGATAGAGTGAGGTTAAGGTGAGGATTCTTAGTATTTTAAAAATGGGTCGACACGACTCTTCCCTTTTCACCTTTGCAATTATTCGCACTGCTCTCTTTTGGAGTATAAATATGGGTTCCCTATGACAAGCATAAAAATTTCCCCAGATCGTAATGGCATAACTTAGGATAGCACATAGCTGAAATAAACATTTCTTGTTTGCAATTCATCCAACGACCTTCTTACAATACTTGTCGACCTTCTTACAATTTATTTATTTTATTTATTTATTTATAACGTACAAGAACAAAAAAATACAAGGACATGCATACTGTTGTACATGAGGAATAATTAAGAACAAACATTATAATAGCGAAAAACATAGCTCTATGGATATAAATATGCTAGCATATCCGAATGAGGCGAAATCGCACAACCAACTAGACCTAGAAGGTCTGTCTCTGGCTGTGCTGTGTTATACCAACTGTATTTTTGTAACTCGCGAACTAACGAAGGTGATCAATTTTAAATATTTCTAAATCTAACAAATGTGTTGTTTACACAAATTAAAGTAAAATTTAAAGTAGAAAAAAAAAATAAATATATATGTATGCAATTAAGGGCTAAAAATAAAGTAAACTTTACATTATATACAATAAATTTAAGTGGAAAATAAGTAATAATATATACAAATATATGAATAAACACTACATTCTAGTATATATGTTTAAGAATATGATATGTAATATTGCACAATTTTACAAATACATATTTTTTTTAAATATTCACCCTACAGTATTAATAAGGTCTTTAGTTTTTGAACGCCCAATATCTAGAAGCCAGTTTTTTACTTTACCTTTAAAAGTTACATAATTTTTCACGTTTTTCGTGGTTTCACATAGTGAGTTATAAACTTTCGGGGCGATAAAAAAACATTGTCTTCGGGCAAATGTGCTTTTAACCTTTGGAATTGTGAAAAATTCCTTACCAGCATTTCTCGTTAAGTACAATTGTTGACTTCTTGCTCTGTACTCTTTAGTTTTGTGAAAGCTTACAAGGCACTGCTTAATAAATAGCTGGCAGATATCCAAAACCTTAAACTCCGCAAAGAGGTGGTTTGAACTGTACCGAGAAGGCTTTTTGTTTATGACTCTTATTAGTAACTTTTGTGCTTTTAATAGTCGGTCCATTGTTGTTTTTGTACATGAGCCCCACGCTATAATTCCATGCACCCATATACTTTGACCAAGAGCCATATACACCATTCGCAGTGTTTCTTTACTCAGTACATTCCTAAGTTCGCGGAACACGTACAGTAATTTCCTTGTTCGCGCCGTAAGCGATTTTATTTGGAATTCCCAATTTAGTTTGGAATCTATTTCTATGCCTAAATATCTAATTTTTTTTTCAATGTTTATATGCTCACATTTGCAATTATTCTGGGTTGAAGATACACTGCAGTTAAATTGGTGAATTTTTAAGGGTAATACGTTGGAGGTTAGGTTGGGTCTGAGTGAAAATGCTAGGTACTTCGTCTTCGAGATATTGAGTGTCAATATATGTCGATCAAGCCATGTTTTAATACTGTTCAGGGAGCATTGCGCGTCTGTAAACGCTTCATCCCAAGTATCTGCCTCAATTATGACAGCGGTGTCATCTGCAAATGAGATTATGGCTCCTTTACCTTCAAGTGTCATATCACATAAATCGTTGACATACATCAGAAAGAGTAAAGGACCCAATACGCTGCCCTGCGGCACCCCATATAAAACATTATGTTTATTACTTTCCTGATCCCCTATCGCAGTGATCTGTGACCTGTTTGTAAGAAAACTTTCGAGCCACTCATTAGCTTTACCAGAAATACCAAAAAGGTGAAGCCTGCTATGCTCTATTACGCATCAGAAATTGTTTGGAGAGAACTGAAGTAATATCGGCCTATTACGCGCTAGTTGAGTCACACCTGCGCTATGGTATTCTTTTATGGGGTAATGCAGCACACATCAACAGTGTATTCACTCTCCAGAAAAGAGCCATACGTGCGATAGTAGGTATTGGTCCACGGCAGTCATGTCGTGAACACTTCCAAAAACTAGGGATATTGACCGTATATGCAATTTTTGCTCAAGAAGCTCTTTGCGAATTCTATTGCAATAAGAGCTCGGCCATATCCCACGAGGAAGTACATCGGCATGACACCAGGAATAAAACCCTGTATCTCCAACCGTTCGTAGCACGTACTGCCAAGTTCCAGGCGACTAGTCGATACTTAGGCCTCAAACTTTTCAATAAATTGCCCGAAAGATTAAAAGAAATTAAAAACATCGATATTTTCAAGAGATCTATCCGAGTCTATCTGCTTAAAATCAACATGTATGCCCATAACGACTTCTTAAAATATTTTGAAAATACATAGCATCGTATCTACCCATTTAATCTAATACATATTATTTACCGTTAATTGTTTTGTTGTAAACTGTTATCATATAGTCTATGTTTTTGTAAATTGGTAAGTTTAAAACTATATATTGTATATCATCTCTTGTCTAAATTGAGTAACTAATTTAAGATTAATTACTGTCATTCCTACACAATTGTATGGTTGTATTGGAAATAAATACCTTTTACTTTACTTTACTTTACTTTTCTTATTAGGATTGTGTGAGAGACTGTATCAAAGGCTTTTGACAGGTCGAGGAAAATACCAAGTACTTTTTTCTTTTCGTCAAGTTTTTTGGCAATAAGTTCTGTAACCGAACTTATGGCCTCGTTTGCTCCCCGACCTTGTCTAAAGCCATATTGATTGTTTGATAGTAAGTTCGCAGATTCCAGGTGGTGCATAAGCCTAGATTTGGCCACTTTCTCGATCACTTTTGATAAGATAACTTCATCGACAATACTTTGTCGATGAAGTTATCTTCGCAAGTCCAACTCAATATAATGGCATTGCAAACTCCAATGGACGTTTCTAGATCTAGTCTTGGCAAATATATCACTTGATGTTCTTCACTGCTCGCAACCCTTAAGACGAGAAATTTATCATCACCCATCTCTTGCCATTGTCTTGACATACTAGAAATCTCAGGCACTGAAAGAGCTCCCGAGAAAAGTCCTAATTTATAGTAACGCAGACTATCATCAAATTAATAAATTTCTCTTCGTAAATAACAAAAATTGCCTGCTTCACAACTGCGATATAAATGATGCAGTCGACAATTTCTATGAAATATAAAAAAATCAATTGATCTTTAAGTCCCGAAAGGCAGTAGTAAGAATTCCTCGTATCCCAAACGGTTTACTGCATCCCTCATTAAACTCATTAAGGAGAAATCAAAATACCACAGAAAGTGGCGTCATTATGGCAACCACCGAGACTACGAATCATTTTTTCTGCACCGCGCCCGGCAAAAAGCAATGAGAGATGACTGCTTCAGCAATATATTAGCCATTGCGAAACATCTATAAGCGACAACTCGAAGGAAATTTGGTCATATGTCAAAAGTATCCGCCGTCACCACGCGCTACCTCAGCTCATGGTTTACGAGGACTTTTAACATTGATGGAGGCGGTGAAATCTGCGAAGCTTTCTCTAAGTACTTCGATTCCGTGTTTGACAGGAGCACACAACTGGCTCCGCTGAAGACTACACTAGCAGTACAAGTAGTATATCTAAAATTGGACACTTATCGGCAAGTATTTAAGCAAGCTGGACAAGAATAAAGGATCTAGAAGTGATGGAATTCCTCCCACCTATATTATAAACTGCGCAAACCAATTAGCTCATCCACTCGCCTTGTTATTCCGCCGTACATTTTTCTCTCGTTGGAAAGAAGCCTTTATTGTAACAATACATAAAAGTGGCTTAAATAATAACATATGGCAATATAGGCCCATCTCAATCGTTCCGGTGTTCAGTAAAGTTTTCGAAAAAAATATATACGATCAGATTTATCCCGCCATTTGCAATTCTCTTTCTCCGCATTAGCACGGCTTCATGTGTAAGCGATTTGTAGTCACGAACTTAAGTCAATTCACTAACGAAATCCTCGATAACTTGAACAATCGGATGCAAACTGATGTTATATATACAGATTCTCAAAAGCATTTGACAGGGTAAACATTCTGTATTATTACTTAAACTTGAGAAACTCGGTATACACGGCGATCTGTTAAGATAGTTCAAATCTTATATTCATAATCGACAACAGGCTGTCGTCGTAGGTGGCTTTAAATCAGACTTTATATCGATTCCTTTGGGTGTTCTACAACTAGAGCTGTCAACTACAACCGGCAAACCCGTCACCTCAGGAAGTTTTAACGAAATGATCGTTCTATCTCCCGTGAGTGGTCAGGTCGCCTGATCTTACGTTGTAAGGTCCCGGGTTAGATTCCCGGCTGGGTCACCATTTTCCGTTGGGATCTAATTAACGGAATTGCATTTTCAATTCTGTCGATCGAATGCAATAACAAGACACACACTTACACACATGTTACACGCATACATACATATAAACACGTCATAGTAGGGTTGGTTGTAAGAAATTGTCATATGACAATAAACCCGCCCATTGTGAAATTTCGCAATAAAGGGTAGAAACAAACAAACAAACAAACAAGTGTGCGCAGAAGACTTAGGACAAAAACAGTTCACCGGCAAGCTCCGCCACATACCCGTAAGAGGCCAACGCCTTATCCGCGAGATAGCCAGGAATGCTACCCAGCGGGCTTACACTCACGCCCTTACTTCCAGTTGCGACCAGATTACTCCGGTCTCTTGACTGGTTACGAGTTCGAGGTCGCTTGCGCGGTTCTCTCCCTTACGTAGCGGTGAAACATTTTCAACCGAATCTATCGCGGACCACAGCATCCTTTGCTCGGTTCTTCGCCGTAGCCGATGGTCGTTTCAAGAGCAGTCGCCGTAAGGTCAGCAACCACCCCCGCTCTCTAGGAAACAGTATTGCTTCCAGACTCTCCCGACTGTTAGTCAGAATGCATAATCGATTGGCTTACGCCGCACGGTGCGCAGACCGTCCAGGAGCGCCAGAAGGTTGACTCCCACGGGAAACTAGCCCTAAGGCCAGAGTCCTACCCGGGCTCGCGCTTCATGCGCGGAGGCCGCCGGATGGGCGTTGACCCGTGAGTGTGACCGACCCCGAACAAATAGGTCTCCGTGGCCAACTCAGCAAGGGCCCATTAACTCGGGTGTTCCACAGGGATCACGCCGCTTTTATTTAATATATATATATATATATATATATATATATATATATATATATATATATATATATATATATATATATATATATATATATATATATATATATATATATATATATATATATATATATATATATATATATATATATATTAGTGTTACCCCCCCTTGCCCAGATGACAGCTCGCATGCGGTTCCTCAACGTCCTGATCAGATTTTTGGTCAAGTCTTGAGGAATACCATCCCATTCCTCTAACAACGCTGTCTTGAGCTCGTAGATATTATAAGTTGCCGGATTTCTGGCTCGGACTCTTCGTTTCAGCTAGTTTCACTGATTCTCGATGGGATTCATGTCTGCACTGAGATCTGGCCAGTCCATCGTCTCCGAACCAACTTCCTCTAAGAATCGCCGAGTGATACACGCTGTGTGACACCGTGCATTATCATGTATTAAACAGAGTTTTTTTCCAATAAATCGTTCATACTGTATGACATGATCCAGGAGAACAATTTTAAATAGCGTTTAGCATTCAGGCCTTCTCTCCGACCTCCTCCTGACACAAAAACGAGGTTGGACCTTCCTTCTAAAGAAATGCCAGCCCACACCATGCAGGAAACGCCGCCGTAGGAGACTGTTTCAGCGAAGCAGCACTGCGAAAATCACTCACCTGGACGCCTGGAGACCCAGCCTATTCTGTGACTGCCATACAAAGACATTCTGATTTCGTCAGTAAATAAACCTGACGGCCATTGCTATATGCTCCAACTGACGTCCTCTCGAGAAAATTAAAGGTGCGCTTGCTGGTGGCGTATGGTCAATTTAAGGCCTGGGACAGGTCTTTTTGTAAGGAGTTGGATTTTTTCAAGCGTCTTCTGATCGTTCACTGACTGACAGCTACCCCTTGAACTTGTCTCAGCTCCTGCTGTACATTAACGTCAGCGAGGTCGCGATTCTGCAGTAACGTCGAAGCGATGTAACGGTCGTCTCTCTCAGAAGCGCATCGGGACCTGCTGCTATTTGGTCTCCGATTGATGGTACCAGTTTGTTCAAACCTCCTTTTTACTCTTGAGACGGCAGACTGACTAAATTCCACTTGACGAGCAACTGTACGTTGACTAAGGCCCTGCTGCAATAAAGCAATGCCCATAGCGGTCTTTTTTGGTGTAGTATCTATACTTTTACGATAATAATGAGTTTGGCTTACGGAGATTTTTTCGCGCCGACTGACTGCTAAAAATAAACCTGTTCCGGGGGAATTTATGAGTGATTAAGACGCGGAAACTTTTTGCGACGAATAGCGTACTTTCCAATACTTCCGTTCGGTTATTATTATTTTTAAAAGTTCTGAACCGATTTTTATAAAAAAGGTGTCATTAGAAAGCTAAACAATTATGCTTTCATAAAAGTATATATTTGATGTACATCCGGTTAGTCATTTTAGGAAAAAACTAGTTTTTATCCGAACTGAGGGGGTGAGTCGATTTAGTTGCTCGCAAGTGTATATATATATATATATATATATATATATATATATATATATATATATATATATATATATATATATATATATATATATATATATATATATATATATATATATATATATATTAATATATATATATATATATATATATATATATATATATATATATATATATATATAACAAACTCAGCCAATTGTATCATATTTTAAATGTTGGTAGCATTCGAAATTTGAATTATTTCGTAATGTCACTTTCATTTAGAAAACGGCTTTGCCGAAGTGATCAATAGTTTAATTTTTTATTTTTTCGCTTAATTCGTCTCAACTGAAGGCATTTTGTGTTGCATAAGGATAAGCCCTATTTATGAGATATATGGATGAATAGTGATCGTTAGTCGACTGCAAAAGGACCTTTAAACTTACATTGCACCGTCGAAAGTCGTGCACATCCGTAAGTATATCTCATTCAAACATAAGCATTTCCCAATACAAGCTGGGATTTCCTTCGCTACTTTTTAAGTAGCTTTTACTAATTTTATTTTAAATAAAAACATCATCCTATAAACGGATTTCTTTACAAACCTATCAAATATAACTATATATATATATATATATATATATATATATATATATATATATATATATATATATGTATATATATATATATATATATATATATATATATATATATATATATATATATATATATATATATATATATATATATATATATATATATATATATATATATATATATATATATATATATATATATATATATATATATATATATATATATATATATATATATATATATATATATATATATATATATATAT